>JAODXP020000034.1:10271102-10349673 GCA_027497455.2 Sardinella longiceps
GGTATCAAAGACAAAGACAATAAAAAGCAGGCAGCCAGTCATTTCTTATAGCCCTATGCCTATTAAGGTGCATTACTGTGAGTCTTGTTTTTCCTTACAATTAATATATTCATTACATTGGAATAGGCCTAGGCTATATGTAATTACAAAGAACATCAAGTCTTTTGAATTCTGAAGAAATTATACAAAAAAATAATGACATAATAACAAAAACATGACAAACACTGACACTGACAAATTACCCCTGAAGCAAGTGAAATGCACATCCTGAATGACCACCTATTTTTCCAACAGTCAATTAATCCAGCCTCTAGACTGTACAACACATTTGTAGTGGACACATCCCTGAATGCTTGTATCAAGTGGAATATTCTTTTTGTCAGCAGTCATTCTCACTCTCACCACATGAGGGACTCATGAGACACTGCATTACGAAACCGCACAATTGACTTTCCAAGGATCAAAGCCATTGAATAGCCTTGCATAAAACTCAAATGTTCCTAGTGCTCTGGTTTGAAGTGTAATGAGCATGAATGCACATCTCACAGACATAAGTTACAGTGGCTGAATCACAATGTCCCCTTTATGCCCAGAACCCTCAAAGATTGAATTAGCATGAATCAACTTTTGACTGGCAGTTCCAGGCCAGTGAAATCTTTAAGAGTTCAGGGTTTAAGCTTGACTTATAGTCGTCCGACTTTGTTAATATGCAGACACGTTCTCTGATGGATGATGGACACCTCCCCAATTTTCTAAATAGGCCAAAATGACGGAGACCCCATGGATAGAGCAAGCATGTGATTGGCCAAGTCACTTGGTTTGGACCAATGGATTCAACTTTTTGCTGCCCACCTACACTATATTTCAATAAAGTTTTGAAATCAGCACTTCATCAGCAGGCATTACTTTGTAGGCAGGTGTAGACTTTGTATGTGAGACGTTCACGTGCCAACAGAACAACTGACTTGAAGAGAACTATTTTTTTTTCGTGAATAGACCTAAATAACATAAACATAAACTTGACTATTGACAGGGCCTGTCTGTTTTACCAACATTTACAGATGACTTTGTAATCATTTGAACCTACATTCAAGTTGGAAAAACTGCTATCATTACATACTTACAAAGCAACTGCCACAGAACTTTCTTCTACAAAATACGTTGTAGGCTTGTGTATCAGTGACAAGTGATCAAAGAATATGATGCTTCATTCTTTATTTAAACTCCTGACATACACTTTGGTGAACGCCAAACGTGTTGAGCTGATAGGTCATGGGGTTTCAGGTTCCTTTTCCCTCTACACCTATCCATGAAAATGTGGCTGGGAAAAAAGATTATGAAATAGAACTAAATCTTATTATGGATCAGTAAGCAAGCATTACTGCTAATTCCTGTACACATTTCCCATAAAATCCTCTTTTGTCAGTCGTTCAGTTCATGTACTGCATGTTAAACAGGGGCGTTTTCATGACTACAGTCGTCCATGAGCAATGTATTGTAAGTATTGAAGTCTACAAGACAAGTTTGCAACTTGTCCCGTATGGTTTTAAAGCAGTAGTCTGACAAGGCCCTGGGGAGCTTTTCACGTGGGTATATACTTATGACCTGAGTCAAATAAAGGTTAGTTAAGAGTTACATAAAACACATTGCAACACAGATATACAAGTGGATAGGGGGGGGGGTTAAACCACTAGGTGGAACCCTGTCATGAACCTGTAACTACCAAAATTATACAAATACAATGTTTACCAAAATCTCCAATCTTTTTTCATTTTCCACATTCATGGCACTGAAGGATAACTTAATGTATTCAGTGTATGAAATGCATGAATGATTAATGTAATGGTTAATGGTGCGATCAATTAACAAGCATGCAATTAACAAGTGTGCTGCAGGAACACTGCATTGGACAAACATGGCGGTGGGGGTGGGGGCGTCATCAAAGCGAGAGAGGAGTGATACATGATTGTGACGTCAACAGATTTGCCAAATATGTGGCTAATGGGCTAATTCTGAGACATGCTTTTTTGGCTGCCTTTTATTTTGGCCCAGTCATGGTGAGCATAGCTCAATTATAGTTTCGCCTTTGAAAAAGCCTTTCTGTCTAATCACTATTTAAGTAGATTTGCGCAGCAAACTGTGATGTCAGGTAAGAATTCCACTGCAACAATTCTCCATTGTAACAGTCTGATGTATCACTTGATATTTGGACCAAGAAGAGAGGGAAACAGCCTAATACAAGTCATGAAAAATATAAATTCTAATGTGGCTGAAATGACCAGAGATGTGGTAATACATAACTGTGCATGACTGCTGGCCACTTTTCAAGGCGGTGGTGGCTGCTGTTGCTTAGCCTGTAACATATCCCAGTCAACGACAATGACAAATCAATGGGGCATCTGCTTGCCAGGTTACCTCCGTCGTACCTCTACCCAATATTGTATTTTGGTTTCCCCAATTAGATTTTTTAGGAACCAATAAGAGGGCAGAAATTGAAGGCAATAGCAGGTTAAATGTTCAAACAAAGTTCCCACCCATTGTAAACATATGCCTATTTTGTAATTTGCAAGAGAGTCTGGTCCACCTGCAACATGGCTACCATAACACCCACTGGAATTTCAATGACATTCCATTCCAAATCTTCTGGAATCAATATGGAATTGGTGCCCCCTTTGCTGCCTGTGAAGATTTCACACCAGACTAGTGTGATGGTTATGGGCTTTGAGCATTGAGGTGTATGTGTAGTGTACTGCAAATTCCAGGTACATCAATTAGAAATTTTATAAAACATCCTAAAAGACTGAAAATCAGCATTTTTGTTCTGTCCTCATCACTGAACTCAACATCAAATATTATTCCTAAAATCACTCTGAAATCTCCTCTTCTTTTTACTCTTATGTAGTCTATGTCCTAACTCTCTAACATGAATTATTATTACCTCCGCCAAGAAGGTTATGTTTTCGGTAGCGTTGGTTTGTCTGTCTGTTTGTTTGTCTGTTTGTCAGCAGGATAACTCGAAAAGTACAGATTTGGATGACATTTTCAGACAATGTGATTTTGGTGGCGATCGGTGATCCAGAACATGATCTGGGATGTATATTGTGTCTGTGACCACATTGCCTTGGCAGAGGTCTGCGCTCTCTGATCGCTTTTCTTGTTTGTAATAAATTAGTATTTCATTTAAAATACAAATTTTAGTCACATATTCTAATTTTAGTCAGTTTTGACTCATTCTTGTTACCCTAACATATTTTCCCTCCTGAAAACTATTCGACAGTATTCATCAAATCACTAAATTCAGTTGAAATTGAGATAATCTAAGACTTCTCATGGCCATGGGAAGGCCAACAGTAGGCTCTTTTCTTTGTTTACTGTACATCTTATAAAACTGAATTGATGAATGACTGACTGAAATTATCAGTCTAAACCTTTTCATGTTACCCAAATTATTTTTAATCAAGAAACCAATAACAAAAATTATCAAATTATATTAAAAGCGAATGTGTTCAATTCCTCATTCCCTCAAGTTAATAGACATCAGGTTGTCATTTTTAGTGTATTTGTATATTTTATGCCAAATTGTCATTGCTGATACCTTCATTGATACCAGCACTTGAAAACCATATGAAAAAGGACCCTTGAGATAGATTACTAGATGTGTGTTGTTAGAGTTAGAGTTAAAAAAGGGTATAAAATGATGTTCATTTATTTTTTCGGTTTAGCAAATGACACTTTTTTTTGGCAGAATGACCTGCCAAAAGTGTCTCACACAAACAATTGACTGGCACTATTCCACCTAGGGACACAAAGTAGCCATGTCATTGCATCACTGTAGGCTACTGTACCTTGAGCCTCTGGCTCTGCATACTTTTTGTTTTAGACCACAACTGAGCAGTATATAGCCTAACAGTGTATATACACTTCAGAGTCAGAGAACATGAAGCACAAAACTTCCTAATAATCATGTTAGCTCGAGAATAAATTTTACACCACTGTCGATAGAAGCATCCCTTTGTAAGTGACTTTTGTATAGGAACACACTGAAATCTTGAGAAGTGAAAAAAGTTATCCATGATCCGCCTGAAACCTCTCTGCAGTTCTTGCTTGTTTTGAAGGCCAGAGGGCCATTGTGTTAAATGTTTGTCTATAAGTTCTATAGTGTACGCTCTAAACAACTGAAAATGAAGCCTTCTTACTACAGTATGTATGCCTATGACTTTAAACCACTCGGAGTAAGAGAGAGGAAAAAAAGAAAAACATTTCCCATGCATTTGTATTGCACTATTACAGCTTTGTGTGTTGGTTTATCCTTCAAGCAGAGCTTTGCTTGAATTCCTTACACATTTGTAATCTCCTTTCCATGTTTCATGTAATTAGAGTGAAAACAACATATTTGTCTGGAGATCAGGCATTCTGTGGCACACTCTTCGAGAAAAAAAAGAGACCAAGAGCAAGAGACAGATCTAGATCCAGATAAGCCACAAGGGATACCCAAGTTATGGACAGTACATGCCCATTTCATACCACAGGCATATGGCTTTTCCAAAATACATTTATGGACTATACAGTGAACGCGGTGACCGTGTGCCCTTCTTTCTTTGGACATTGTCTGCAGACATGCTTCTCAACATTAGTCACTCTCATTTTTGAAAAGAATAAGACACCAGGGTATATTTAACCACAATAAAGTTGAAGAGGCCAGACATACTCTTTCATTTACTCTACACCTCACAATGCCTTCTCCTCACTATAACAAACCTGCCTGATCTTTCTGCACTAAACAGCAAAGAACCACACTAGTATGTACTACATACTTGCAGAGGAGCCACCACTCCCATACTTATAGTAAAGTGCATCAAAAGGGCCTCTCAGATGTGCCCATGATCATTAACAGTTGGTTCAAGTAGAGCACCTTAAAATTCTCTACAAAATCCATGAAATTGTTCACCATCAAAAATACATCTGCATCTTTTCCAAAAATTTACAGACTATACAATGAACATCTTAGAAATCTGAATGTACAGTGACCCAAAATGACTCTCTGATGGCTATTGTTCTACCAGTAAAAACTGTTATTATTTCAAAGGAGACATTTTACACCTCGTGGGGTTTTCCCCTAAGCATAAACTTGATTCCGTATCATGCTGATCTATTAGGCAGTCCAAGACCTTTGTTAGTGATACTTCAGCCAATTACACTACTATTATAGAAATATGTGCACATAGTCATCAGTTTCATATGAAAACCTAAACTTTGGCCAGAATTACTCACGCACAGGACACAAGGACATTGACTGCTGTGCTTTCAGCCCAGTGGTTAGTCTCACACGATATGAATAGGTTGTATTATAGGATGCAAGACTACATTCACCGGAACAGGGATCAAGTAATTTAACACAGAATGAAGGCATGTCCCTTTAAAAACATTGTGGCAGAAATACAGTATGGGGAATAATATTCTGTGTTAAAGGTTTCAAAGGGTTAAGGCCAACTTGACATTTTGTAGAGGAATTTTGTGATGTTTTGGAGACATAAGGATTCAAAGACTGAGAGCAACTGAGTACAAGCTTTACAATCATCTTTTGTGCTCCAGAGGACAGAAATATAGACCCCTTGTGTCCTCACACTTCAGTGTTAGCACAGTCCAAGTAAAACAGGAGATGTGTAATGCGAGATTGGGTTATTCATTCAAACCAGGCTTAAATGTAGATTGCTTGAATAATTTGTGGGCCGCTGTATGCTGTATTAGAGCTTCAGGCAAAGGGATCTGATTTTTTGGTAAATGTTTATGAAAATTACCAACTAGCTTAATTCAGAAACCACAAGCATCTTCCTGTAGGACAGTGGGGAAAATTCTCTCACACAAACCTCATTTAGTCTGTTGACACGGCTACTAAATGGTACCAAGTGTCATATTTATCATGTACTGGCTACATGTTAAATACAAAGTACATCTTCTACAATGTGTTTGTCGAACACTGCATGGTCTGGAATGACATCATACTTGAGATTTCCCCAGTTGCCCTTTTCTTTGGGCAAGTATTAATGGAATCAAGAATGTTTAAAAAGCAGCAACTGTGCTAAATGTGAAAATATGGTGTGTTTTCTGTTGCTGATCTAAGTTTGTGGTTTAACCTGCCACTTGGTTATCATGTGTCCTCTATTTAATCTAGGGTACAGGGGGAAAAATCTCTGCCTTTCTTCAGGGTTCAATCTCACAGTAAATTCACTATATGCCTATTGGACTGCCTAAAAGACATCTTGGATGGCTTGCAATTTCCTCCAACTCAATGACAATAAAACTGAGGTCTTACTACTTGGTTCCCCCACTTCCATCACCAAACTCTCAAACTCCCTTGGTCCCCTCTCCAGCAATGTCCATAGCGTGGTAAGAAATCTTGGTGTTCTCCTAGATAGCTCCCTGAACTTTAACAAGCAGGTCAGCAGTGTGGTTAAGGGTGGGTTTTATCAGCTAAAGAATATAGCCAAACTCAAATCATTCATTTCTACACAGGACCTTGAAACCATCATTCACGCCTTTATTAGATCCCGTCTGGACTACTGTAACTCCCTATATACAGTTTTAACACAGACAAATCTAAATAGGCTTCAGCTTGTACAGAACGCTGCCGCCAGGCTTTTAACAGGTACTAGGAAATCTGAGCACATCTCCCCAGTCCTAGCCCGTCTGCACTGGTTACCTGTCAAATTTAGAGTTGACTTCAAAATTTTACTTTTTGTTTTTAAAGCTCTAAATGGCCTTGCTCCATCTTACATTACAGATCTTTTAACCCCTCGCTCTGCCCCAAGGTCACTCAGGTCCTCCTCACAAATGCTACTCTCAGTCCCCTCTACTCGCCTCAGAACCAAAGGTGACCGTGCCTTCTCAGTTGTGGCCCCTAAACTCTGGAACAGCCTCCCACCACTCATCAAATCAGCCCCAAATATTGGCAGTTTTAAATCTTTGTTAAAAACCCATTTGTACACACTTGCTTTTGGTACCATCTGATGTCTTGTCTTTCTGTTGTTGGCTATTTTTCTTTTTCTTTTCTTTAACTTATTTTTCTTTGTTGTGCAAGGGGGTGGTGTTCATGTGCGACCGTCACAACTGTTTTTGATCTTTTATACATTCCTGTGTTTAAACTATTTATTTATTGGAAGCACTTATGTGCCTGTTGCTAAACCTTGTGAAGCACTTTGGTTGCAATTTCTGTTGTTTTAAATGTGCTATATAAATAAATTGACTTATGACTTATGACTTATATGATGAAAACAGTATTGGATGTGCAACACAACTGTACTCGTTGTCATGTTACAGTCCTGGGCTAATATGGCAGTCAATAGTTCTCTGTCCAAACACATACAGTAGGCCACACTGCAAAGTCTACGGTCTGGATAAATCAGACTTGTTAGATCAGTATCCTTCCTCACAGTTTCATTCCAAGTGAGGTCAGGTGCTGACACGAGGCCCATGCTAATGTTATGGCATAAATGACAGGACACAGACTGGGCCACTCTCAAACTGGCAAGTGAAGTTGTTGTGGGTGTAAAAACAGTTATGTACATGCTTAAAGAACAAGTCAGGAGGACTGGTGACTACTTAGTGGTATTGTATGCGGGTGACCTTGAACGCACTCAGAACACAATTTTTTCCAGCCAGGTATTAGCGCTGTGGGAACTTGAGCCATGTTAACAACCTTATTTGCACTCTAAAAATAGGGTACAATTTACACAATACAATGTGAACAAAAGATTCTGGGGTTACTTTCGTGTTTAATGAGCCAAATTTGGATGCGATGAAAACATTTTATATAGAAGAATGAGAAATAAACCCTCAGGAGTCATGTGTCAATCTAGACTCTAAAGCTCTAAAAGTAGGCTGCTGCATAAACAGTTTCAGTAATATAATGATCAGTTCGATTTCATACAATACAGGAAGATTTTTCTCCACCATTAACACGTTTTGGGTGCAAGTCTTACATGTAACAATCATCACCCTGTGAGATGGCAAAGAAGCATCCATTCTCATAACAGGTGAAGCAACAGTGTGCCTCCATGTATTTCCAAACAATAACAAGACATAGGGATAAGACACACAACAGAAACTAAGAGAGAGAGAGAGAGAGAGAGAGAGAGAGAGAGAGAGAGAGAGAGAGAGAGAGAGAGAGAGAGAGAGACTTTATTTATGCAGGAAATTCAGGATTCACTGACTCAACCTGTGTCCTATCTTCCTGTTACCATGGGAGTAACTAACTAAGCCAACAACTGAGAGAGGAAAGTGAAGTGTGCTCAGGACCCTGACACATTTTATCTCTTTGCTTCACTGATGTACAGATCATTTTGTACTCACTATTAGATGACATCAAAGCAGAACCAGTGAGGCCCAGAAGAGGAATAAGCTTGACCCTTCAGTTTAGAATCATTCCTCTTTGATAAATGAGGCTAAACAAGAAATCAAGGATTCCCTTTTGTGTTGATGCAGATATAGTGCAAACACTTAGCTTTGAATCTGGGTTTAGTTGAATCCTAAATAATTATGGTTGCAAATAATTTTGTACATAACATTTTATACAGTAGCACAAATAAATGTTTGGTTTCTATGGAGTTTACCTCAATGTAATGTAACTGTGTGAGAAAAATCTGATGGAGGAAAAAACAAGAAAATAATAAGTAGGTAGGGAAAATAAGTGTCCCATGTGTTAGAGACAGTGATGCATTAAACAAATGAGCTGGTCGATCCATAGGGGTTCCCTCCTCCTCCTCATCCTGTAATACATCAGTAACAACAATCTCATAGCAGGATAAGACACCCTCCCTAGTCCTAACCCATAAAACAACCTTGGGTTGTAAGTGTATCTAACTACAACTCCAATGCGCTCTATCGGTGGCACCCGGGTAAGGTCGCTGATGCACCTGCTTGGGTAGTGTTCACAGGACCACATTAACCCAAGACGGATAGGGTGGGGGCGCCAGAACTCCGGCAGTAGATAGCCTACTTATTGTGATCCACAGAAACAAAAATAATGCGGCAGAAAGTAATGGTGCTCTTCAAGAAAATTGTACTGTGCGGATTCGTCTACCTACTTTTTGTTTCCTGTGGTCTGGCTTGTGGCCCTGGCAGATTTTATGGCAAACGGAGACACCCGAGAAAACTGACGCCGTTAGCGTACAAACAATTCATTCCAAACGTCGCGGAGAAAACCCTTGGGGCTAGTGGCAAATTCGAGGGCAAGATCTCAAGAAATTCAGAGAGATTTAAGGAACTTACTCCAAATTACAACCCCGACATTATCTTTAAGGATGAGGAAAATACCAATGCAGACCGACTCATGACACAGGTCAGGTGGAGAAAAGTTATGAGGAGGAATAGGAGATGCCGTGATGTCATCTCTATGAGAATACTTGTCACTGTCATATTTACTGGGAGAATCTAATAATTACAAACAAGATCATGAATTACATAATGAAGTTGATAATTTGGTTGTATGTTGTATGTAGTTCTGCGCTTGCTATCCAGTGCGTAATATGCGCAATCCCATGCGTGACCTAATATTTTGAAACAAACTCCATATATATATAAATAGGCTAATCTAGTTATCAGAACTACCTGTAACAAATTTAATGTCACACAGTGTCACCGGCGGCATTGCGCTACAAGTGTAAACTGTCTGCATTTCGCGCGGACATGGCTTATCTGTCGATCCCCAAGTTTTATTTCTGACATTTCCCGAACTTTTTATACTTGTTCACTGCAATTGAAGTCAGGAGGAATAAATATTGTTGAGTCTGTATCCTATTTGAAGACCCAACGCAGCTTCAAATCAGGTAAAGATTTTTAAGGGATGGCTGGTGTTTATTTGCCGGTGTTGTCTCTTAACAAACTACGTAAACCACGGATAAGCATTTAGTACGCCGTATATTTAGTTCAATTCTGTTGTGATTACGCCTTGCGCATCGTTGGAGAATGTCAGCAAAACTTTAGCTACATTATCCTTCTAGACATCATGCCTGGCTTACTGATTCAGAGTTTCTGTACCGAGATAACTCCCCTGGCTCCTTGTACGCACGCCAACTGTAAGCTTGCTTCAATTTCAAGCTCCACTTGTGTTATCGATCCGTGGGGTTTAATCTACATATGACCCCAAGCCACTGAACTGTAAGAAATGAACCGCGACGTGCAGTTAACTTTATGGTTAGTTCACGTGCACCATAAGTATTCTTTCCTCACTAAATAACGTTCGGGTGAACAATTGGTATCAAGCGCGCAACTGACTGTAGCCTTAACTGTTCAAGAGACAACTGCGCAACATTCAGTGCGGTGTGCAGTCTGAAAATATATTTCATGGTAGGTCTACTTGCTAAAAGCTTTTTCAAGGGCCCTATGGTTGGCCACCGTGCTTGAGAACGACTGCTATGTGACGGCTAATTTCGCGGCCTGCTGATTCTCGACACTAAAAAAAATCACTGCTTCTGATAGTAGAATTGGTGACATGTTGGACTTGTGACGTAGATGAGAGCCACCTTTGCTTTCTGCATCAAAAATAAATTCCTTTTCTTTATTCCTCATTTTAGCGATGTAAAGAAAAACTGAATTCATTGGCCATTTCAGTCATGAACCAGTGGCCAGGAGTTTTGTTGCGCGTCACGGAGGGTTGGGATGAAGATGGACATCATTTGGACGAGTCACTGCACTATGAGGGACGGGCTGTAGATATCACCACTTCAGACAGGGATAAAAGCAAATATGGAATGCTGTCGAGGCTTGCCGTGGAAGCAGGATTTGACTGGGTCCACTATGAATCTAAAGCCCATGTACACTGCTCAGTTAAAGCCGGTAAGTCTTCAACATTGAAGTCAAGATTCATTGAGCATGGGACTCTATTGAAGATGCCTTTGCCTTTCCACTGACTTAACTTAACACAGAACGCAGAGTCCTGATATTAGCCTGAATGATTAACCCATTGTAAAGTGTCTTTGTCCAGGAGAGGGTCTCTGACAAGTTTGTTTAAAACAGGGTCAAATATGATGTTCAGCTTTGACTTTTTGTTAGTGAAGATATATCAATCCACTAACGTGTTTTTCTCGATTATATCCTTTCCCACAGAAAACTCAGTGGCAGCTAAATCTGGTGGGTGCTTTCCTGGATCATCCTTGGTCATGCTCAAGGATGGCACAACAAAATACATCAAGGACCTTAAGCTGGGTGACAAGGTCCTGGCAGCTGATGAACATGGGGATGTTATATACAGTGATTTTCTCATGTTTATAGATCAAGACACGCAAACACAGAGAACATTTTATGTCATTGAAACCACAGAACCAAAAAGAAAACTCAGACTAACAGCCGCACATCTCATTTTCACTGCAAATTCACCAGACAATTCAGAGAGAACCATAACGTACGCAAGTAAAGTAAAGCCTGGCCACACAGTGTTTGTCTATGACGAGGCTGCAGGTAAACTCAACACCACCACTGTGAAGAGGATTTACACTGAGGAGTACCATAGTTCATTTGCTCCAGTGACTGCACATGGAACCATATTGGTTGATCAAGTGCTGGCATCTTGTTACGCAGTGATTGAGTCACACAAATGGGCACATTGGGCTTTTGCTCCTCTTCGACTGAGCCATCGATTCACGTCTTTGTTTCTCTCCGAGAAAGGATCAAACATTACCTCTCAATCGGATGGAGTTCACTGGTACTCAAAGATGCTCCTGCATGTGGGTGTTTGGTTGCTGAACAATGATTCCCTGCACCCGCTGGGTATTTCGAACTGGAGCTGAAATACCAAAACTAAAGAAGCATCAATGAACAGTTTATTTATAAAATCAGGACAATTTAGACGGTTCCTGGTTTCTTCAGAAATCTTTTTCTTTGAAGAATTTAACTCCAAGAATGGAGTTGCAAGATGACCTTCCAAATTCTCCCCAGGTCACCTTGTCATATCAAGACTGAAAACAAAAGAATACATAGGCTAAAGTATAAGTTATTGATAAGTAACCATAGACTGTGCCCATAAATTATAATTTTATACACAATTTGTACAATAGTTTTTAGTAATGTGATGAAGGCCTACTGATATGCCACAGTATGTATGATATATTTAAGTACTGTAGGGCGGTATGGATAGCTGGATGGATTGCACATGTGTAATGCCTTTCTTCAAAGCACTTCAGATTTATGCCTATTAGTTGTTCACATACTGTACAACTTACGTTGCAAATGGTGAATCTTTGGACATGCAATTTTACACAGCACACCATGTCCTAGATGGACAGGTCTCCTTTAAATGCCATTGCCAGTTTATTGCAACATGTGTTCAATATATTTATTAAACAGAAAAGCCCGTAAGTGAGCACAATTCGTCTACTGCACTGCCACTCTGTCTTTTACAAACTTGTCTGATGTTATAAAATATGTGTTGGGCAAGTGTGACCTCTACTGGCTTTGAAACAAACCATCAGAGAATTACAACTAATCTTCAAAGACTTGTGTAATGTGCTAATCAACAAATATTACAACAACAACCACCACCACAAGTCATGTAACCCTTTACCTCTAGAATAGTAGTAAAAGCCTCCGCACAGGTCAGTTATTTATCAGCCTTGTGACATAGCAAAAGAAGTCTATGTAATGGCAGGTGGCCAAACAGATGTCACAACAGCAGTGAATATACGTATCAGCCAATCAATTATTTCTCAGGGCAGTCCAGTGACCTTCAACCCAATTTAACAAGATGGGGGGGGGGGGGGGTGGGTGGAATGGGTGGGTGAGAGTCACTATTCTAACAAGCCAGCAGGAGTAATTAACAAGTAATATACAAGTTATATGTCTATATGTTATGTTGTTCTTGTCTTTAAAAAGCACGTTTTGAATTTAGTGATACATGTTGTACCAGACACCGAATAAGTTAGTACTAGTTTAGCAGTAATCCTAATGCGTAATCTTTACCCAAAGACACTGCAGATGGTACAATACAGAATTTTCAGGTATCTTACTGTACTTGAGTAATTAAGTACAGTAAGAAAACTTACTTATACCCCACTACAAAACAAAACAAACAAACAAACAAAATAACTACAAAACAAACAAACAAAAAAAAATCTAGACTTTCTTCTCACATTTTCAAAGTAGGCTAGTTACGTTTGGCTGAGCGCATTGTGGGGGAAGTTAAGTTAATGGCAATAATGTGTGGCCTCCCAACATTAAGGTGGATGGAACAACAACAGAATTATGTACATTTGTTACAACAATTCAATTGGCGTATGGAAGATGTGATGTAAAGTCTGTATGAGATACACAAGTCTGCTTCCTTCACCAAAAAAACAGGCTAAATTATATTTTTTACCTTTATGACTTACTGTATGAATCTAATCACGGGGGTCCAAATATGGATCTTGGAACAACAAAGTAGTTGAAATGAGTGACAGCAGAGCGCCACAGTGCAGGCAGAGAAGAACCCCTAGGGTGAATTATCCTCAGACAACACAGAAGACCCCTCTGGAGTAGGCTACTCACTTTCACAGCTGAAGATGATGAACAACAGACAAAGAGAACAGGATGTGTAAGTAGTGGAGCTACAGTGAACAAAACTGACATCACATCCAGTTTATTTGATTTTGTGCAAATCAAAGCAGTATTACTCCATTCTTAAAGTAATCTTTATGAAAGTGGAAGAGCAAGAGAGAGAGAGGCAAAGTTAACCACAATCCCACTGAACAAAACAGAAAAATTTTTGGTAGGCCTCCGTCCATTGAAAATGAATCAAATAAAGAATGAAATTCAACTCACCTTGGGACAAACAGCTGGCCCTGAACAAACACCTCATACTGAAGACGCACAATCTGCATGAATACAAATCATTCTCCAAAAAGTGCATTAGTCCCATTCTTGACCCAAAGCTACTGGGGAAGAGGGAATAGCTAAAAGAAAAACCTTACCAAACTAAAGGAACAGATCCTTGAGGAAGGATATATGGAATTCACCAGATGAACTGACAGACAGAGTATCCCTGCTAGACTTCCCCATCACCAGTCCATTAGGTCAGGCCATCCTCTGCTAACCTGACAGTCCTCATCGTCATACTGCAGCATGTAAACAAAAACGGATTCAGTATTCATGTGTACATCCCCAGCATCTGGAATATGATTTAAATAGCATACAGTATATATGTGTCCCTGTACACCAAAAAACAGAATACTACTCTACTATTTCAAAACATGATAGAGAATAGTGCACAGACGACATCAACTGTTGAAACGGGGCAACTGGTTTTGTTTTAGGGGGAATATACGCTCATTACAAAGTTTCAACAGTGTGGCCTTAAGGGTTAAAATGACTGACTTGCAGTCCAGATCCATTACATTCTTAAGCATTACAAAAAGGAAAACATGATGAGGAGACCTATAGCAGCTGGGCTCTATTTACGCAAAATCATCTTGGCCGTTAACACAATTTACTCTGAAGGGTCTTCCTTTCTTTTGTCTTTACTCAACTTTTCCTGTCTTTTACAGACCATCCTAACTTTTTTGAGACATGTTTGTCCTCATTAATTTAAAATGACCATAAATTACAATATCTTATATGTTGTCCTTGGACTAATCTTACTTGTATTATTTCAGAATTATAGCAATTATTTTAAATTCAGTTTACAAAAACAACTTAAATTTTGATCAGTGCTGAGATCAAAATAACTTGGAGTGATCATGTGACATATTTGGAAACATCCATTGCTTTTGGAAACTAAAGCCAGTAAAACACTGCAGGACTATCCGGGTCTAACAGGTGAACTACTGAAAATAGCCATTAATTTTTTTTTAATAGTAAAAGACATTCATGTCAGTCCAGGACAGTGTCTGGCCACTAGTGGTCAAAGTCCCACTTTCAACCAGACAAGACATCAGAGGTGCTCATCTCAATACTCTGGCCTTTCCAAGCAGAAAGTAAAATATAAAGGTCTGGACAGATGGTGTGTTCACAACTCCTCAGTACCACAGGGTGGCGATAGATACCGAAAAACTGTAAGGAGAGATCACATATTTGTAAACACTGCCCTCTGTTGACTATCCATAGGGAGGAAACACATTGAGTATGTCAAGATATGTCATGAGATGTATAGAGCATTGTGCCTTGTGTTTAAAGATAAAAAAACAAAACAAATACCGGTTAACACTACTGCACATGTATGTGGAAAAAATGGATTAATCAATCGGGTTGTGATGGGATTGACAAGGCAATTTGAAAACCTCCTATAATCTCACTAATCACGCAATGACGACTTCTCTAGCATAAGGAATACCCTGCATGTTTTAATGAATAGAAAATACAAACATGAGAGAAACATAGGTCTTAACAAAAATAAAAACACAACATACAAAAGTGCCTTCTACATAGAACTATACACAATTTTTTTTCCCTCTTAAAACAGCAACACAATAAAGTCATTGAAACTAAAACCTAAACAGAATAAAAAGCAGAGCGACAAATAAAATGGACACAGAAGACTCAACACACACGTGTCCAGTTTAACAGTATTTTCTGAAACCAATATTTTCCTGCTAAACATAAGACAAATACTTTTATATTCAACTTAATGTATATTAAACTTAATCACTTCTGAACATGAAATTGCAGCAAGGTATTTCCAGACATATGTAACAAATTTTTTAACATAATATTAGCCTCTAAGGCCTTGCTGAAATTAGATTATGAGGCATTTCTCTCTCACTACACACTCTCACTCTCACGCTCACTCCACACATACTGTATGTCCACTCCAGGTGCATGCTGTAAGCTTAGGACTTTTCAATAGTTGATCTTCACTATCAAGTTAGAGTTTGGCACTGAATTTGTGCACCGTCTCCACAATCCTGTGGGTTCACTCCTGTAGGAGACAGGTCAAAATAACGAAATATAAGAAATGCATCATTAAACCTAACAAATTAGTTCAAGAGTTAGGGATCACCTGGATATTTTCCTGCTTTCTACGGAAACACTCATGAAATTTGTTTAAATAAGATATATTACAAAGGAACAATGACAAAGGTCTTGTTAGAGATATTGTTTAATGATTAATGATTTTTGCTTGAAATGATGAAAGTGTTCATTAAACTTTGCTTCCATTTAAATAGTCACCTTTTGCCAGTATTGGATAAAGACAGGCAACTCTCCCTTGTGAGATGCAAGAACTTTTCTTACCATAATATCAATGAAACATAGTTTTACAATCATGGGATATTCAGAGGTGGTAAAAGGGAATATTTGCACAGAATTCAAGGGGAAGAGGAAGATTTTGCTAATCCATACAATACCCATGTGATAAGGCCATATTCATCCTACTACAGAATAACAACAAAGACAGCAAAATTTAAGAGAATCAAGTCTCAATCTCAATTTTGAAAGCTGACAGAATCCTGAAAGAAGAGACCACACCACCTTTGTGGGAGATACCTGCCTTAATGCTATGGAGGCGGAGTCTGTGTGAAATATCATATCATCAAGAAAAATTGACCGCTAGAATGCCTATTGTCTCCCAGGCTGTTACTGCTAAAAAAGGTGACCGGAAGCAAAGTTTAAAAAACACATTCATTATGTCAAATATAATCATTAATTATTCCAAGAACCATGCACCTTGTTCATTTGCTATGTTTTTTTATAGAGAAAAGAAATCAATTATGAATATCTCTAAAAATTCAAGTGATCCCAAGCTTTTGAACAGGTAATTGTCATTATTTAGGTGATATTATTCCTATAGGTTATTAATATATTAGGGCTATACACAGGAAAGATTTGAGTACATTTGAGAGGATGCACTTACATCTGATACACCATGGCCCCTCCTTCATCAATATCCTGCTGGGAGGAAAGATGGACACAGATGTCAGCCAATCAAAAGCCCACATTACAAAACATACTACCAGTTATACCTGCTCTCACTGGATTAGTACGAGGAGCACTACACCACCCAACATGCCATATCAAAGTGGAATGCAATACTTTTGGTTATACATCCAAGTACTGACAGAGTCGGACAAATAAATTAACCATGTTTCTACTATCAGAACTTTTATGACAACTCGCATGTGTCTCCATATAGTGAGCCATCCTACCATACTTTGGGGTATGTACTCCAAACGGCCCCAAAAGTTGTAAGTGGGAACTTGTTGCAAATTGGTCGTTGTAGCTCAACAGGGATGTAGTAGCTAGGCTACTACTGGAAACCTATTTTAGGAAGCCAACAAATTCCTGAGCCTAGTTATTCTGTTAGATTTGTCCACATTGCTTCTGAACGGGAAATAAGCAGAGCTAAATGTCTCTCCTTGACTGTGTGATCCATTATTCTTGTGAGTTAGTAATTTAGGCTACTTGCTATGTGTTTAGCAGGAGCTACAGCGGACACATTCTGCGTCGTTTCCTTCTTGGACGCTGTTAGTGTTGGCGTATACTGATGACGTGTTGCACGTTTCGGTGATGTCGTCGCCAAGGTCATATATTGTATTGTATCCCCCTCCCAGACATCTCTCAGAATTTTTCCAAAGTTCCGACAGTACAAACATAGCTATTAATGCTTAAACTAGTGGTAATTAATTAATTAATGATCAGTTGTCAAGTCAAGTGATGAGAAGGAGGCACCTCTACTAGAGAGTGATTCTTCTGCTGCTTGTGTTCACTCTGAACAGGCTAAGGTGCTCACATTTATGCAGAAGCCAAGTTATACACACAAACTAGAAATAAAGACTACTGGGCCGGTGGCTCTGGGATGGCTTAGCCTCTGCCTCTCCAAGCAGTACAGACGGACTGACATCAGCAGTTTTTTTGCTCCTAGACCCCCACGTTTGACGAAGAAAGCCCTTCAACTGACACATAGCAAGGGGCAGGCGTCCTTCACCAACGCCAGTGTGGCCTCTCCCGGCAGCCCGCCCGGCCCCCCCGTCCTACCTAGCAAGCACCAGGCAGCCACGGCCCATCTGGCCTTCTACGGCTCATCTGCCCTCTTTAACAACAACCTGCCGAGAGCGCCGGCCGCACCACCCCACACTAGAGCCCACCACTTTAGTTTGCCCTTCTGCCGTCTGCTGATGATTCAATACGGCAAAGGGGAGGGGTGTGTGTGTGTGTGTGTGTGTGTGTGTGTGTTCGCGCTCAGCAGGGGTTGAGCTGGTAAACTCAATACGCCTGCGATCAGTGGCTCACTGATACAGCCATACTACATACGTTTTGACAGGAAGGTCACTTCAGTTGAAATGGAATTCAAGTGTGTGAGAGAGTAGGAATGTATACCGTTTCTATTTGTTTGACAGCAAGCAGTGAAAACTCAGTTGAACATGTGGTGTCAGTAAGGCTACAGTTGAATTAAAATATTTCAAAACAAACACACACACCCACATGCACACACGCACACACACACACACACACACACCATATTTTGCAGCTGAGGAGGCTGGTGTTGCGGAGATCTTCCCATAGTGATGCGTCTGGTCACATTAGGGGGGTCCTGATTCATAGCAACATTCACGGTGTGGAAGCATTGTGCACTGTGCTCCTCCTTTGAAAGACACACAAAAACACAGACCCTCAGATACACACACACACACACACACACACACACACACACACACACACACACACACACACACACACACACAACAAAAAAAACAAATGCACATACAAACACACACTCACAGACAGACAGACACACACAGACAAACACACACACATACACACACACACGCACACAGACACACACACACACACACACACACACACTTAAAAACACAAACACAAATGCACACACATACACTACTGTACTACCAGCACGCCTCCACACATAAAAAAGTTGCACTCTAAGCCTGTGTGTGATGCTGCCCTACAACAGATCAACTGGCACTACAACACAGGGATGAAAACAATTGGAGAAAACTGGCATGGACTGCAAGTGACCTGTCAGTTTCGATCGGTCTAACCCAGCACACGTCTTGTTCTAGTAGCCAAACAGGCAGGGAAAAATGAAGCAGGGAGAGAGGACATCTTCAACACGCTGCTCCAAACCATCCATGAGGAGTTTGCTCCGACTGCCCTGCAGCGTTTACCCCCCACACAGTCAGAACCAATCCCAGCAGCGGCCTCCCTGTCCTCACGACCTTCCCATCCCGCACCAGGCCTTATGGACCTTGCACAGACACCACCACCACCACCATCACCAGCACCACCACCACCACCCGCAACACCACCAGAACCACCACTTCATAGCAAACGATCAAAAACTGCACATGAAAAAGCAACAAAGAACCAAACTCTCCTGGGTGCCTCCTGGTTTTTTGTTGCTTACCCTCTTGTCCTCCATGTTGTGTGTTGCCTATTCTTTTGTCCTCTATGCTGCGTAATGAGCAAATCCAGAGAAAGCTTTGGGTGCAAGACTTTCCTCAAGTCAAAGTAAAACAAACAATAAACAACAAGAACAATACACTACAATTTGGAAAGGCTCAATCAATAATTTGTTGAACACTTTGGCCCACATGATTTATGTTTCCCCTGTGCAAGCGTGCCCAAAGTTAAAACTCAAACTTGCCCAGTTTGCAGTGCAATTCTTGAGATGCATCCCTATGAGTTTTTAATGGACCTCTAGTAAAAATAAAGAGGCCGTTTTCCCCAGAGTCTGACGCTACTGCAAGTTTGGATATTAGTTTGTCAAACATGCACAAAGCGCCTGCTATGTAATCCAGGCATAAAACCGGTGAGTGTTTATTCAGCCTTAAAAGGGTGCATTACATTTTCCACATCCCACTGAGAACAGAGGAGGGGGGAAAAATGTTGTATCGGTGGTCTGTTGGTCTCAGCGCAGGCTAAATTGATTAATCCCTGTCCTTAGGAAATCACACCCTTCGTTTCCACCAGTCGCCTCGTAAGACGTATTATCCTGGAGTGACAACACTCGACAAATTCGCCATCTGTTGTAAGACGGCGCATTGTTAACGGACTGTTAGCGTCGCACCTCTATTATTCTTGATGAAAAATTAATTTCCCTTATCTGCAGCTAAGCTCTTCAATCCAAATCCGCCAAACTGGCAACTCTCTTTTAATAGGTATTACAGGCACATACACACACACACACACACACACAAACTCGCTACTCACACACGTGCACACGTAGAAGATTAATTGCACGTCTTTGGGTGTGTGTGTATGTGTGTGTGTGTGTGTGTGTGTGTGTGGGGGGGGGGTGACATCCATTTCTGCACACCTGCAAGATACTTGATAGTGAAGAGCGAGAGAAAGATAACATTGTCAGGGGCTGCCGAGACTGACAGCAAAACAATGTCCCCTAGGTAACATCTCGGCTAGCTGTCTTTCAGCCGGGGCCTGCGCTTTGCCATGTCAAAGGCAAACGTCATTGATCTGGCTGTCTGCAGATATTTCCCCTCTGCAAAGACATCCCTTCCACACTCCCCCTCTATTAAGACTGACACCATGTTATCTTCATCGCCGCCGCCGCCGCTCAAAGGCGAAACCGCCGCAACACTCGCCTTTTCTTCTCAGGATGCCTTTGAGGAGACAAGGGGTGGGGAATGTGTGTGTGTGTGTGTGTGTGTGTGTGTGTGTGTGTGTGTGTGTGTTGGTTGGGGTGGGGGGTCTACCAGGAAAGATCTGCACCAGAATGCATGTAAAAGGCAGCATGCTTAGCAACAGTGTGTGTCACAGGGAGGGAATTACAAGGTTTAAAAGAGATGAACCTAAAGGAGAATTCACCCACCTTGAGCAGAGGACATTGAGGATAAAGCACAATGTGAACACTGAACAGTCACAGAGCAAATGAGCCTCGCAGAAAGATGAAAGAATGAAGAAAAAGAAAGAAGAAAAAACCCAGGAAAAAAACAAAAAACAACACATAGAAGCAGAAAAAGAGGATAAATATGTAATGCTTCTGGAATCTAGTCTCAACAGACAACAGAAAAAAAAGATGTCTCGTGCTGATACGCCCTCAAGCAACAATTTCTGACAACACTGCAAGAGTTAACATCTAAGCTTGTGTAAGATAAAATCACAACATAAAAAATAAACACATCACCATACAAAACTCATTAGTAGGAAAATGTATGAGAAAATACAATGGAAGTGAACTAAAATAGCAGAAGTCTAAACAATTCCAATCCTGGGAGTAAATAACGTCTTTATTCTAGATCAGGGTTCTCCCACCTTTTTGCCTGCTAGAGTTACTTCAACAAAAATCAATGTGGCCAAGAGCTACTTCACTACTATTTTACATCTGTATTATTGATAGTTGTTGGATAGATGTTCCATCCTACACCACCTTAGACACCCCTAGTGCAGTGGAAACAATCATCTTTATTTTCAATAGCCAAATCCAGTATACTGTACACTACTAGCATAAACTCTCATCAGAGACTAGTAAAAAGAACCCTTTGGTTTGATGAAGAAGGGTGTTTGAAAATGATTTCATAAATATTTGAACAGTAGTACCTTTGTGACTATGAGATTTATTGGAGAGAGACTTTTAAGTAGGTGGTGAGCTACAGGAAATAGACACAGACTCACCCCTGTTGTGATCTGCCGAATGACCTTCACTGGGGGTCGTTCATCCTCATCCTCATGGTCTTCCTCCCTCTGGGCCACGGTCCTCTTCAGCAGGGGCCTGATGGATCCCACGGACTCCTCTTCCTCACCGCTCACCCATGACCTTTGCCTCAGGAACTTCCCAGCCAACGGAGGAGTCCAGATCTTTGGGGGTCGGAACCAGCGCTGCTCGCCTGGCTCCAGGGGTGGACTGGTCCACGGTTCGGATTGGAGCCTATCCGACGGGAGCTCCGTCAAGTCACTGCGGCATTCCGGGGGGTCAGGAGGCGCGGGAATCACCTGGGATTGGCATTGGATGTGCTGTGGAGAAGTGTCTGAGGAGAGATGCCCAAGTCGGAGCTCTGGGTCAGGATGGTTCTGGTGCCTTACGTGGCGCTGGATCTGCACTCCCCACGGCTGCCTTGGCTGGTTCTGCTGCTGGGCAGGCCGGACTCCTGGTCCCTGGAGATGGTCCGTCCAGGTCAGCGGTGGCCGTGGGCCTCTCTGGGTGAGCTGAGAAGATGATGGTCCCTCGGAAAACACCTCATCTTTCTGTGCCTCTCTAAAGCCAGCTGGCCCCATGCTGCATGGCCCCTGCTGTGGAGGAAACAAACCCAAAGTTTAATACTATATTCACCTTCATGTGTGTGAATACCATCAAAAAAGACACAGAAAAGACAGAGAGACACAGAGATGGCCTCTTTATAATGTAAATGTTAGCCCTCTGTTTGCCAGTAACTCCAAACAAACGCAAGTGTTCTACCTGAAAATATGGATCTTCAGCAGCATACTGAGGAGGTGGTGGTAGTGGTGGTGGTGGTGGAGCAAACTCTCTGTGAGCTTGTTGGTGAGGCTGCGCAGCCCAATCCTGCCCCCATGGTGGGCCTCTCTCCCTGGGCCTTCTCTGCTGCACCTCCTGGCCGTGACCCTGGTCCATAAGGGGCGTTCTGTTGGACTCCTGCAGGGCCCTCCTCTTCTCCTTGGCCAGTAGGATCCTCCGCTGCTCCTTCTGACGGAGGACCTCCATCCTCTTCTTCTTCTGCTCCTCCATCAGCTCCCTGTAGGCCCGCGTCTCCTCATCTTCCTGTCATGGAAATACACGTGTCACTCCATAGTCAACACACTTTCCTCAGATTTGGGCCTTTTCCCAAGCAAGTTATACTCGTGGGTGCAATTATTAATACGCCAATAAACACGAAGAACTGCCCCATCACTATCTCTCGTTGAAATGGAGATGACATGGTTGCGTCTATTAATACAAGTCAGCATACATTAATTTTTGACATGGAGCACTGATTTGATAGAGATTTTGAGTTTCAGCAGTTGGTTTTAGAAGTAAATTTCCATCATCTACAAATGTATAATGAGTTTGCATTGTTTCCATCAGTATGTTAAACAATATCCACTACTTCATGGCGACATAAGACAATGTACTCATGTCATAACATTTTGGTACGGAAAGGGTAACTTGATAAGCATAAATGGGCATTAGCCTTACCAATAGACAACATTTAAATACACAGAAACAAAATAAGCTTCCCATCCCTTTAATGTTCAAGGTTACACTCAAAGAAAGCATTAGTGCATGTATCTGGCTAGATATTTCAAAGTCATCTAAAGAAATAGTGACATTGTCAAAACCTGTGACATTGCCTTTATTTTGGTCCCCACCCTCCCACCTCCCGCGCACCAGTGTTTTTATCAGGAGGTTGGTGTGTGTTTGGAAGGTCACTGACAATGCTGGATGCGGATGAGCCGTGCGGAGCACAAGGGTGGACTGGCAGCCCCGGCAGGAGTGATTGATTGGCAGCCGCACCCTGTGAAAGGGGCCGCAGAAAAGGCTATTGATTTTCGCCGAGTGCATTCTCCGAGCTAATAATTGGGTCTAATGACCAGCTTTCAGCAGATCCGCCTGACCTTGGGGCTGACGGCGAAGGGAGTGTAGGACTCTATTAGTAGACACATCAGCACCATCCCAAGCCCCTTCTCTTGTGGCCTCTTTCACTTACACTACGCCACTCCCATGATTACATCTAAAGACTCACTCCAAATTCTCAGTCCTTAAAGGAATAGTCCACCTCTTTATGAAAATTGGTTATTCACCCTTTTACCTGGAATTACATATGTGGGTAAGAGCGTTTTGGTTTCAGTGCATGTGTTGTCCTAGTCTGGCAACCCCAATTTTACCCTTAGCTTAGCATAGGCGCTGGAAAGTAAAGTTGACAAAGTGTTGCTATGCTAAGCTAAAGCTAAAAAATGGGGAAAATTGGGGATGCCATACTAGGAAAACACAAGCACTGAGACCAAAATGCTTTTATCCACATATGTAACTCCAGGTAAGGGGGTGAATAACCAATTTTCATAAAGAGGTGAACTATTCCTTTAACTCCCCTCGCTGCTTTTAAAAGATTTTGATGTAAAAGGGCAAAAATTTGCTGAATACATATGAAAACTTTTATCAATATCCCACACAACACACATGGAGTGACTTACTGGCACAAGAGCATGGGCCTTTCTTATTTCCCTAATCAAGTTCTTTAGTGTGTGCTTCGGGTATCTGGGCTAAGGATTACATAAAAATCAAACTCTTCCCCAAGTGACTCCATAAAAGCAGGCCTGGCAATCCTTCTTGCCAACTCCCAGAGGCCCAGTGACCCTTCCAGAGCTGAGATTGAGACTGACCTTCTCCACTGTCTCCGCCGCACAGGCTTTGACCAGAGGGCTCTGGGCACGGCCCACTGCAGACGGGGGCTCCTCCTTGACCTTCTGACCCGCATTCCTCACAGGAGCCACGGGCTCCGGAGCGGCGCTGGCAGCCGCCTCGGCCTTGGCACGCTGCGCTGGCATGGACAAAGTCGCGGCCGTGGCGGTCACTCCGCTGGCAACGGCCACGGGCTTGGCGCACAGCTCGGCCCTGGTGATGGGCCTCACCTGCGCGGCCGGTGCCGGAGTGGAACGTGAGGTGTCGGTGCGGACATGCAGGGTCCGCCTGGCTGCTGGGGGACAGGGGACACCGATCTGGCTCGGACTCTGGCTTTGCACTGGGCCCTGGGTGTGGGGCTCTGCTGCGTCAGCAAAGGCACTTGGCTTGGTGAAACATGGAGAAACCTGTGACAGATTGAGTAATAGATTAGTGGTGCTTTCTCCACTCTTTCCTTTCCTTTCCTTTTCCTTGTATTTTTCTCGTAGGCCAGTAGTGTGTGTTGAGTATGGTTTTGATATGTGTGTTGCTACTGGACACCTTCATTTCCTTCTGGATTAACATAAAGTATCTCTAATTTCTAATCAAATCAAATCAAATCTAATCTAATCTCATCTAATATATTCTAACCTGTTATAATCTAATCCATGTTCTGCATGAGATTTATTTCCATAACTGAGACACACTCTGTCAATGGAGGAGCTGAATGCTGCACAACAATAAGCACTCAAGAGCCAGAACATTTTGAAAATAAACGTATTAACTCTAGATAGAGATACTGTCATTTATGAATGTGAGTCTATTTGGAGGGAGAGAGAGAGAGAGAGAGAGAGAGAGAGAGAGAGAGAGAGAAATCATCACTCTTGTGTGCCTAATTCAGGGAAAAAAAGGGGCAGGCACTGCAGGGTGCTTTGTGATTGGACAAATAGGGGCAAAAGGCAAAGTGGGGGTGTGGTTTGGTGCTGTTGCCGTGGCAGCTGGTGTGAGTATGGTGATAAAGGTGTTGATCTGGCGGCAGCTAGAGATATGGCAACGGCAGCTTCACCCACACAGTGCAATGACAGGCTACAACTGCCTTCAAGAGCCTGTACAAGCTCTGTACATTGCCCAAGTGTAACTCACGTCAGCCTAGAGTCTTTAAAATCCCTGAGTCAAAATGTTGAATTCCTCTCCTAATATGATGCAGTATGGTTTTGCTTTTCTTTACATACTAATCAAATATATTTCATCTGAACATTCAGAGTTTTTTTTCTGCAGTCCTACTTTCAAAGGCAACCTGACAGGTCACTCTAAGATGAACTATACAGAGAGAGCGTGTTCAAAAGGCATGTTCAAAAGATGCGCGACCAGCCAGTGGAACCACAAGGGGGCAGTCAAGCCTCTGAGTAGCTCACAATCATTAGACGTGGCACTGGAGTGGTACTCCTCCTCATCTCTGGGGCATTAGGTCACAATGCGCTCCAAAACATGTCAGTGTCTGATGACTACATTCCACCCACCATAGCAACAGGAACATTTTTTTGTTGTGTTGCTTTTTTTTTTTTTTTCTTTTAATCTTTACCACTAATACTTCCTTTTGGATAAATAAAGTATCCCTTCGACTAACACTACTGCAGACATCATATAGATAAGTGGATTGTTCATATGAAGCTTCAGTTTGTTAATAATAAAGTTGTTGTTTGTGAAGGTCGCAGGGCTGTGCTTTGCCAGTGGCTTTTATAGGAAGTATTATTTACAAGCAGATGTGTATAATAACGAAGTAGAACTTCTCAAGTAGCCTACTTAAGTACTTAAATGTAGTATCTGTGCTTTACTGGAATATTATTTTTTCTCCTACTTCAACTTTTACTTCCCTACATATTTTTGATGAATTTAATACTTTTACTCGGACACATTTTTCATGTGCTTAATCGTTACTTGTTACTACTATTATAAACACGTTAAAAATCATGCCACATCCAATGGTATGAATACCAGACCGGTAGATGGCTGTCACCAGGTGCAATACTTAAGTACAAAACATTTTGAATACTCTAGCAGTTTCAACTTCCACTCAAGTCACTTTGTACTTTTGTACATACAGTACACTTATTATTATTACCTCCGCCAAGGAGGTTATGTTTTCGGTCGCGTTGGTTTGTCTGTTTGTTTGTCTGTCTGTCAGAAGGATAACTCGAAAAGTACAGCACGGATTTGGATGAAATGGATCGGACAATGTGTATATTGGGACAAGCAAGAACTGATTCGATTTTGGTGGCGATCGGTGATCCAGAACACAATCTGGAATTTATATTGTGTTTGCGACCACATTGCTTTGGCGGAGGTCTGCGCTCTCCGAGCGCTTTTCTAGTATATTTGTACTTTTACTTCTACTCCACTCCAGCCCTTCATACAACTCTGTTTACAAATATGTATGTATGCATATACTGTATGTATGTAAAATATGTATGTATGCAGGTGCTGTATGTATGTAAAATATGTATGTATGCATGTGTGTATGCATACAAGTATGTATGCATATATGTATATATGCATGTACATGTATGTATGTAAAAAGTTATAAATACTGATCACCTTGGAAGACCTGGCTGGACGTACAGGTGCACAGGGAGTGGTGGGAGGCTGGTCTGAGGTGGGGCTGCAGGCCCGGGGCTGACCCAGCTGGTGCTGAGACAGGAAAGGTCTGGAGTGGAGCTGCCCCGAGTTCAGAGCCACCAGCATCTTATGGGGGGGAGGAGGAGGAAGAGGATGGTTAGACCTCAGGGGCTCCATGCGTCCCGCCAGTGGCTGCCCCAGCCCAGCCTGCCTCCCCGTCCCCATCCCCATCCCTGTCCCCAACCCCACCTCCCTCCCGGGCTCCGACGCCTGGCCTAGCCGCGGCCGCAGTGGGGGAGGGGTCCTCCTGGGGGGCTGGCCGGGGAACCTGGGACTGCAGTCCAGTGGGCGAGGGCAGCGCCACTGATCAAGCATATGCTGTCCAGGGACCAGGAGCTCTGGGAAAGGGGAAGAGGGAAAAGGGAGGGGTGCAGAGGAAGACAGAAAAAAAAAAAGGACAAAAAGGAAGGAAGTGAGCATGTGGTGCATGTGGTGCCGTATTGCCACATTTGGGCTGATCTGATGTGACATCTCAACTCCTGCTTCCACCTTGGTCAGGACCGGCTGCTTCCCGCCTGGGGAGTGTGTGGAGTAGCCATACCTTCAGCATCCCCCCGCAATATGCCTGCCTGCGCCGCTAACCTGCGCGCTCCCTCTAATTCTATGTACATAATGTTTGCTGTGAAGCAGTATGCAGAACATTTCCCAGGGTGCAGTGGGGCATCCCATCCTAATGTTTTCTTCCTCCATATCAAACGAGCATGCTGCCGTGAGGTGCCCCCCCTCCTCCCCCCTGCTGTGGGTTGTGGTCTTATGTATTTTTGATGGGGGTGTTGGGGGGTGGGGGGTTGACTCACCGGTGCTGTTCCTCTCCTTTGGGGGCGCCTGTCCCCTCCAGGGCTCTGCATGCTGGGGCCGCCGGGGCTGGGGGAGGTGAGACGGGCCTACTGCAGCGACTCCCTCAGGAGGAGAAACGCAAGAGAGAGAGCAAGTACACACACACACACACACACGCACACACACGCATGCACATATGCACACACCACATGCATTAAGTAAGAGAGTCAAAGACACACAAAGTTTAAAAGACAGGCAGACACAGACACATACAGTACACAAAGGTATTGTAAACATGCCACACAGGGATAAATCCTCAGATGAAAATACAAATATAAACAGGTAGACCCACATCCACATACAAAAGTTGGTAGACAAATGACCATTCACAATTCTTGTTTTAATAGATAACTTGAATTAACTGAGTGAATTAAATTAAACACCTAATTGCAATTTTTTGGACAAGAGTTGAGCTGTTTACTCTTGGCAGGTAGGCCTGACCAAACCTACTTTCAGTATGTGGGTAGATGTTTGTCATGTAGTCACAGGAGGTAGAAATGAGTTGATTAAAGGTTTTACATGGTAACTTTGCTTATTGATACATCACTTCCAATAAACCCAAATTACCCCCAGAATTATTTGTGTTTAGAGGAGTAACACTTAATTGCAGCCCTTGCGATTTGGTTTGGGATTTGATTGATTTTAAAATGTGATTTTGAATAATCTTTCAGTCTCATAAACAACAACTAATTCTCAAATGTTCAATTAAGGGCTAATTATGTGCAGGAAGAGTGAACAGGGTATGAGCTGAATCATAAATCTAACGAGTCGTATGTAAAATTCCACAGGCAGTTTTGCATAGATTCGCACAAAAAAATAACCTATGACTGTAACAACATACAACATGCAAACACACCCCAAAAGTGGGGGGCCCAATAGACCCATAACACACTTAGTACTCAGGTCTAGCATCCACGGGGCCCCAGGTTCCAATCTGGCCTGTGGTCATTTTACCCATCTCTTTCCTACTCCTTTTCCTAACAGATCTTCATTATTTGGAGCTAAAAAATTGCAAACAGGCTGAAAAGTGTATAAATATACATTAAGCCCGGAAAAAAAATAATTCATTCTGCCGTCTTCTTTCCCCTGCTAAACATGCATGGTGTTTTTTGCATGAACCTTGCAGCTTCCTACCTGTGACTAATTGCCCGATCCTTATCACCCCCTAATCAACATTCTCAATGAAAATTGATTACTTTCCCCTCTCCTCTCTTTACTGTAAGGAGAGGGGCGCCTGGCTGACCCAAACAGAAAGTTAATCAGCGCCTCCAATGTAACGCCGAGTGAATGGGGAGCGGGGAGGAATAGCCAGCCATTGTCCGCGTAATCAGTAGCCCACTCAGAAAGGTCGCACTCAGCCCCCAGAAGGATTTAATTAAAAGAACGCCACAATGGGCGGGCGGCTTGTGCGAATTTGATAACTATGCGTGTGCCCATTCATTGGCCTGGCATGAGCTGGGGAGAGAGAGAGGCGAAGGAAAACGAGAGGAAACGACAGAAATAAAAAAAAAGGATATGGAAGAAGAATGCCGTTAGGGGGTGGGTTGGTTTGCGGGGGTGGTGGGGTGGTGGGTGTTTGGGGCTGGGACAGAGAGAGAGAGAGAGAGAGAGAGAGAGAGAGAGAGAGAGAACTGGGGGGCGGCAGTGGAGAAAGATAGTGAGAGGAGGAGTGTGAGTGAAAGAGAGAGGGGCAGGGGTGTTGGAGGGGGAGTCGTTCAGCAGCGGTTGCATTGTGGCCCTGAGGTGGACGGACGCGGGAGATGACTGTGCCAGACTGAATGAGGCGGGCAATTCACAGGACAACAGAGACGAGCCTCATTACAGCCTCCTCCACTTGGCCAAAGGTCTGTTTTGGGCTGAACTCCCATAGACGCCTGATAGAGGAGCATTGGGCCACAGCACAGCACAGCACAGCACAGCACACACCCAATGGGGCTCGAGGAAACACACAACCCTTCTTCTGAGGCACCGGAGCCACCAGGGATCCACTCTGCCAAATCACCTGCCACTCCCTCAAACAATGCAAATGTGCTCATTGCATTCATTTCTGTGACGGAAATAAATTTTATTTTGCAATAGACATTCATTTGGAGGAGAGAGAAAAAAAGTAATTACAGGTACTTTTCATGCCTTGGAAGGTAAAAAATGAATTCTAATCAATACAGAAATGTAATAATGATATGCCACCCTCTTCATTATCCTCACCTGAGGGACTTCTTATGATTAGAGGGGAAAAAAAACAAACAATAAAAAAAACCTCCGTTAGTTTTATTCACCTTGCCAATACAGCAAACTACTGAAGCGTCTACCAGTTAACACACACACGCACACACACACACACAGAGGCACACACACAAAACCCCTTATCTGCGTCCGGCACAATCAGAGCTGTCATTTAGTGCAAACAAACAGCAGGCGGTGCATTCTGTGTGGCAATTAATGGCATTAATGAGATCATTCACTGGAGGCAATCCATCCATTTCAATTTGGTGAAATCCTCATTGCTCTTCTTTTTTTTCTTTTCCTCCTGACCCTTTCTAATTTTGTTCTTTTAAATGAACTTTCCAATGACGGGCAGGATTAATATTTAAACACCCTCCATCCCCCTCAACCCCACCCCCCTCACACACACACACACACACACACACACACACACACATACCCCCCTCTACCTCTCAGTCACTCTCTCACTTTACCCCTCACAGAAAAATATTCTGTCCACACACAGGCTGCAGATGGGACCCTGCATGTACGATTAGTGTGTGATTGTATGATAATGGTATGATAATCGTGATTAATCAGATGCCCACTGGCAAATGAAAGTTTCTGGGGGGCATTTTGTCACCTGCATTCTAAATGGCATCTCGCCCCGGCGCCAGCCCGAGAAAGCGCTGTGATTGGCCGGGGCTGAGGCGCGACAGGGATTCACCGCCTCTGCCTCTCTCCCCAGCGAGAGAGAGAGCGGCACGCAACGCCGCAAAATAATAAACATTGGCCAGAGAAAGAGAGAGAGAGTCAGACTCAGAGAGAGAAAAAAAAGAGAGAGAGAGAGAGAGAGAGAGAGAGAGAGAGAGAGAGAGAGAGAGAGAGAGAGAGAGAGGGAGAGAGTCAGACTCAGAGAGAGAAAGAGAGAGAGAGAGAGAGAGAGAGAGAGAGAGAGAGAGAGAGAGAGAGAGAGAGACCCTGGACTCGAGCGAGCATAAATGGCTCTGGCAAACATGTGGCTGGGAGCAGGGGAGCGTTTGGGCCGCCAGTGAATAGAAGAGGGCTGACACTCGGGCCGGGCAGTGGCTTTGACACGGCGACCCTGAGAGCAACCCAATTTTCTGCCTCCCTTTCAGCGGGAGCCCCCCCTCGCCAGCAGATGTCAATCAGGCACACACACCCCAAAGAAAGAGGGTCAAGGCAAAAGCACAGTTTGGACGTTTCTGATGCCCGTGGTGACAAATCAATGATTTCAGCTCGAAAATGCATTTGGAAGGACGTGACACTTAACACATGGCGCTGGGCTGGAGGAGAGACAGTCACGGAACTCTAATTGAGGAGGGGAAGAAGAGAGAGACAAATACTTCCACTGCAAGGGCTTTTGGGGGTTGCAATGGGAGGATGTGAATGCATTTAAGCTGAAAACTGATGTAATATTGTGGTGCCAAATTCACAGTCCTCCATCCTCCAGAGCTGAGCAGCACCCACCCCCACCCCCACTGAATCTAAATGAAATAAACATAAGTGCCTAAAGCTTCTATCAAACATTTCCAGTTGTGCTGGGACACCCATCAATGTTTACAGATTCTCAAACAGTGTTTAGCCAGGGCAGGGATGGTTAATGGGTATATGAGCACACAAATACACACACATGCATATACACACACGCACACACACATGCATATACACACACACACACACACACACACACACACACACACACACACACACACACACACACACACACACACACAAACACGCGCACCTACCCCTCCTCTCTTTCTCCTTTTGTGTGGATGAGCGCACACACACACACACACACACACACACACACACACACACACACACACACACACACAGAAAAAGAGAGAGCAGCTGCTACTCACAGAGAGGCACTGGGGAGCCACAGCAGGCTTGGCCTGGCTTTGTGCAGACATCAAGGGCACTGCAATGAGAGGAAGGAGCCCATTAACCATCTCTGTATGACACACACACACACACACACACACACACACACAAACAAACACCCCAAAACAAGTGTGCTCACACACAGAAAACAACTCGTTAAACTTCTGATGAGCTATTGGAGGAAAGTGACATAAACTACATAATATTAATTAGATCTGCATGTCATTCATCCATATCTATGAAAAATGCAACATATTAAAAAAAAATCATTAAAAACTTAAAATTTTATACAATTTACATACAATTTTTTCAGAGGTAATCTGTTGCGTCTGTCAAATGAAATAAATAAGACTAAATTGTACAAAACCTAATTTCTCTAATCTGCATAATGAAAAAAAAAACCTCTAGAATAATACCAAGCCCTTAAATATTAAGGACAAAAAAATACAGTTTTTACACCAGCATTCATGAAAGCTTGAGACGCCGTAGAAAGCTAACCTCCAGTACTTGCTGACAACACACATGGTAAAACCCCAGAGCCAGACCGCGGCTGAAGGCTAGCAGATGCCTGCCTGGTGCCTATTGAGGATGGGGAGAGGAGAGAAAACGCAGGTCTCAGGGGTGCAGGCCTACCCTGGTGGCTTGGCTGACTGAAGCTCACAGGCTGGCTGAAGTAGCGCTGCTGAGGGGGCCTGGGATGTGGAGGGCTCAGCAGTGGATGGCTCTGCATTGGCGGCTGCAAGGGCAGGCAGACAGACAGACAGACAGACAGAGACTCAGACAGACACAGAGAAATGGGTGAAAAGGGCACAAAACGCTTATAGAAGGGAAGACGATTACAAAAAAGTCTCCTTGTGTGCAGAAGACATGTGTAATCAGTCCATGGGAGCAGAGACAGGGTGCAGGGAGGGGAATGGAGGGGGAATGGGGATGGAGGAGAGCCTGAAATGTTTCGCGCGAGCTAAAGACAAACACAGGTGGCCAAGCCACTGAACGGGCAGTGGGCCAATGCCATGCCAGGCCAACAGGCCTGCCCAGCAGCCCATCCAATAGCACGGCTGGTGGAGGGTCTGAGAGAGGGAAGGACATTCACTGCTGGGACAAGGGTACCAGGAGACACGTGGACACAGCTTGCAGAAAAGCGCCAGTATCAATATCTCTACAATGGAGAGGAGAAGATAAAGCATGATCATGAAATTAGTAGATAGAGGCAGGCAGACAGACAAACAGACAGACAGACAGACAGACAGACAGACAGACAGAAAGATTCCAAGGATTGAGAAATAGGGGAAGGTGCAGTTTCTTCTCTGTATAAGCAGTGAGTTAGGAAGAGAGGGGAGATGTCTGAGCATGACCCCGAGATTGACTGAGTTGGCTGAGAAGCTGAAAAGGACAGAGGACCTTCACAGGGCTGGTAGTCGTCATCATTCTTTCAGTGTTTCACAGCTCCTTTTACCCGCATCTCTTCTCATCCACATCAGAGCATCTGACACACCAACATGTTTCAATTATTCTGGCCTCTTATTGTCAGCGTATTTTATTATTTAAGGACAAACATTCATTAATAAGAGAGCCTTGCACCACCAGAAAAAGCAAGCATTTTTCCCCCTTCTGTAAAACATCACTAGCTCTCTACTGGCAAATGCACGCAGACTCCGCTCTTTAGGAGTCTTAAAAGATCAACAAGCCTCAATAAGGCAAGTGCTCAGGCAGATCTAAAGCCCAGGGGCTGCACATGTGCTGTATGCAGTCAACAGGTTTAGTGAGGGATCAGAGCTGGGCCTGTCGCCGTCACAAGCCGTGTTGGTGGTGGTGGTGGTGGTGGTGGATGTGAAGATGAAGATGTCTTCCCTGCCACCCACGCCTGTTAGTGCGGCCCCTGTCGCCCAGGCACAGGCAGCCTGCCACATGCCTCACGCCTCGCGCAGAATGCAAATGCGCCGCCTCCGCCATGTGTGAATGCGTGTGTGTGTGTTTGTATGTGTGTCTGTGTGTGTGTGTGTGTGTGTGTGTGTGTGTGTGTCTGTGTGTGTGTGTGTGTGTCTGAGTGTGCATGCACGACACAGACGCATAATTTACTCCTGTTTCACCTTCGCCTGACCTGCTAAATTAGCAATTACAGCAGCTCTCTCAAGTCCCCGCCGCACAGCTCAGTCACCATTAGGGGCCGTGGCGGCAGATTGATTTCTTTCTGCCGTCATTCAATTAGACAGCCCACATGCCAGTGCTGTTCAGCACCACCTAAAAGCCACACTTCACTGTTTAAAGTTGGATTTTGCCTTCCATGAGTCACTTTCCGTTATCCGCAGATTAAAGTTTCTTAATTGATAAAGTTTTGATTTCATTTTGTTCTTTTAGAAAATCGTATTTGTTTTTTTTTTAAAAAGAATAAATAAAAAAAGAGATAGAAAAAGAAAATGAAAGGGAAAAAAGCATAATTAATCATATATTCTCAGTGGAATAACATGTAAAGAAAAATGAAATTCTAATCACAACTGCAAAAAAAAAATGAGACAGCCCCATATGCTAAGTCCATGAGAAAACACAAAACTAATTTCATGTAATGCGCTGCGCACAGACAACTGCCAAGCTATTTGCTATAATCCATATATCAACACAGATAAGTGTGAGAGAGGGGAGCGGGGGTAATTGGCGTTCCCCTAAGCAAACTCCCATGGCTTCAACAAGGACGACGGAGGTAGAGGACAGAAAGAAAGACCATCACACACAAACTCACAGCACCCCATCAGCAAAGGGTTGCGGGGGGTTGGGTGGGGTGGGGTGAGGGGGTGGGGGGGTTCTGGGGGAGGGGCGGAGAGGAGAGGAAAGGAGCAGAGGTCAAAAAAAGAAACCAATTTCAATTGAACCACAAGAGGGCCAGTCAATGACTTGTATTTCACCTGCACTCTTGGCCGCTGGTCGTGGGGTTGGGGTCTCGGGTCAAAGCCCCTGACTTCCATTCTGCTAAGCATCAGATAGCTGCTGGATGGCTTCCGGTATCCAGTGCCTCCCCTTCCCCCGGGGGCCCTGCTTCCAGCCCTGCAATCCCCTGAAAGCTCTGCAGCACAACATCAGCACAATCACAGACTTTCTCTCTTGAGAAGAGAGGGAGAGAGAGACAGAGAGAGAGAGAGAGAGAGAGAGAGAGAGAAACATCAAGGACAAGATAGGAGCATAAAATAACTCTCTACATAACACAGACGTACAGTTCGATATTAAGACATAACACAGGCGCTAACGGTTATAGCACGAACAGCGCTCGTAGATCACAGCAAATTATCACAGCCTTACAACTTAATATTTAGGCTCCCACCACTCTTATTGCAAGACTAGACAGCAAAGGCTTCTCCAATGTCCTTCACTTCCACTTAGATAGATTGGATGTGAAAATGTATAAAACACCACATCAAATTATTCAGCTTGATCAGCCATTCTCCCCCTCCTTTTTGAATCAGCAATTACTTCCATCAGACCAACTGTCAAGCCTCATTTAACTAGTCCCAGTAACAGCATGCTTTCCTATGACATCTCCAATCAGCCAGTACGGGCCCATTCCCTCCACTGGAAATAAACTGTCACTTGCGCTCACAAATTCTGAGACGACAGAAATTTTTGACTGCAGCCGAAATGAGAATTTGTCTTTTGGTGGGGAATGTGTCTAGAAACTGCATTTAGCTTAAGCCACTAACTTTCAAAAAAGGTAGCCGAAACAAGAAGAAGGAAAAAAAAAAAATAAAACATTTGATGTTTTTTAGTTTGTCCATTTCATATGAACCTGGTTTACCTAACGTGTCGGGGATGTTTCTCCTTTTACTGGCTCCATCTGACAAACGCACGACCACCATGCCCTCCTTCCTCTCGCTCTTGAAGCGGGAATGACACGGCTCCTCATCCTCTTCCTCCTCATCATCCTCCTCCTCCTCCTCCTCCTCGGCCTTCAAGCTCTCCTGAAGAAAGGAGAGAGAGCGTTTTTTTTTAACATACTTCAACAACAAGTAGATTAATAATCAACCAGTGTGGAGAGGGGTAGAGATAATTACAATAAACAAAAACAACACTAAAGAGAAATTAAGTGCTCAATCAATCAATCAGTCAATCAATCAATCAATCAATCAATCACTCAATCCATTCCACTGGTTTCAACTCTTTCAATGAGTTGTTACCAATATAGACATAGACACCCCCCCCCACCCTTCCCTCCCCTTCCGTTTCCCTCTTTCACACAGGCTCCTTTCCCTCCATGCCCTTTGTGTCCAGACGCTTCTGACACGTTCAGAGGCGCCCGGTGCCACAGATGGAGGCTACCACACTCTGCATCGCGTCTGCCGTAGCCTTGTGTCTGTGTGTGTGTGTGTGTGTGTGTGTGTGTGTGTGTGTGTGTGTGTGTGTGTATCAGTGAGCCAGATGCCATCTGCACGGTAGCCACTCTTCCCAGCTATGTCTCTGGCTTCACAGGATGTGGGCTGCAGGATGAAGAGGCACGTGGCGGGCGACAGGGGAGAATAATTAACCAAAGCAACAAGATGGCAGGCTGAGCTTTAAGGACTGACAATAGCCAATCACATCAAGTCAATCAGGGGTGAGTTGTCCCAACAGCATAGTTGATAACTATGAGAGCAACCTCTGTGGTTGGAACAATGCAACAGCAACACAAGTGCATCCCCAAAAAAATAGCTCTATGGTGGTGCAACACAATAACTAATTGTTGAACATTCCTATCAGAAATTTGGTCAAACAAAAATAAAAGATAGGGTAGGATATGTTTTCCTGGGGCACAATTTTTTTTATATATTGCTTTAACTTGCAACCAATTAATTTAATGATTTAACAAACAAAAAAATGGAAGTCACCTGTGGAGAGACAGGACAGTCATTTGTCCCTCCCCACTCCACACCCGTTCCTGTACTCTAGAGGCATGGCTATGGGGGGAAATGTAGCTTGTACAAATAGTTTTTCCAACATCTCCATTTTCTGACCCCAGCCTATTAATAAACTAATATGACTGATGACCAGGAATTGAAAAAAAGGTTATTCTTGGATTAAACTGACAGAGCCCATTAGAAGTTCCCTTAAATGTTTGGGTGATGATTGCTGGAGATTTCTGGGAAACGGTTGCACTTTAGCTGAGATGAAGAGTGAGACATTAAAATATGTCATTGACATACATGCCTTTTGACATGTGTATAAATATCTCCAAAACATATTGTACTGGGCAAAGCACCTACTGCCACTGAATCACTTTGCTTGTGTATATACTGCAGAAAGGACAGTAATGAAGTTCTAAGCTCATTTGGAGCTCAATAATTCAAGAATGATAATGATTTTTTCTTCAAATGCTTTGAGATCCTTCCCCTTCATAAATTATACTATTATAATACTATGACTGGTGGCAAAAAACAATCAAAAAAACAAGAACACTACCTTGCTTTCAGTTGTGATGGGTGCCTCAATGTCAGGGTTCTCTTTGATCTCTATGACCTGGGACATATTCAGACAACAAAGTAAATGCAGAATGAATGTTCCTTCTGTGCATCATTTTGTAGTAATATTTGCCTACCTTACCCACAAGGTGTTTGGTGGGTCGACCCCCATGTACTTAAATGGCCTTGCACAGGCTTGTTATCCCATTGGCCTAGCCACATTCCTTCGCCAGAGCCACCTCGATACTGTCTGATTATGTTGTCACTTGTAATCCTCCAATGACGTAGCGAAATAACAAGTGCCATCTCTATCTTCAAACTGTTAAAGACCCAAGTCTACCAAAGGTACTGTACATCCTCTCCTGACTCCTCTATGGAACCTGATCACTGTTGTTTGTAAATGCTTTTAAATATACCCATGTTCTCAGAGGTTCTGCTGCCCTAGAAATCTAGAGGCCCTTGGCAGCAGCAAATGTAATTTGCAACTAGGAAGAGTCAAGCCACTCTCCATTTGCTTGCAAGCTGGATACCCAAGACTTGCTGGGTCAATCATTTATTATTATTTTTTTAACGATGGTGTACTTCTCTGCTGGTGTGTACAGAGGGACTTGAAAGAGAAACGTTTCTCCCGCTCTCCCTGCATACCCAGGCCCAACATCTTGCTGTGGGTGTGGCTTATCAGGCTATACTTCTGTCATGTTGCCAGTCAGTTTTGCTGCATGATCAGCTTTTCTCCCTGATGATGCCAAAGTTGTATTTCTATTTCTAAAATACTAAATCAACGCTAGAAAAGCACTCAGAGAGCACAGACCTCCGCCAAGACAATGTGGTCACAGACACCAGATGGTGTTCTGGATCACCAATCGCCACTAAAATCGAATCAGTTCTTCCATGTTGTCTGAAAATTTCATCCAAATCCGTGCAGTAATTTTTGGGTAATGTTGTACACAGACAGACAGACAAATAGACACACACCGGCGAAAACATAACCTCCTTGGCGGAGGTAATAAACCAGGGAGCTACCGACATCAATCATGGATGTCACACGGAATTAAAACAAACAAACAAACAAACAAATAAAAAAACAGACATACCATCTTTATCTACTGTGCTCTGAACTGCTGACCTGCTAAACCCCTCATCATGACCTAAGCTGTCATTTGGCTCATGTCTTGATTGTGGAGATCATTTTCCATAAGTCACACCCTTCACACATGGATCAATCACACGTTTCAACCCAAACATCTCTGCGCTAACCTCTCTTTCTGCACCTCCTGCCATATAAGGACAGAGGAGCGAGGCACGAAAAAAAAAAAAAAAAAAAAACGAGCATCAATTACCTACACCGTATCTAAGCTATACGGATATCTTTTTAAAAAGGTCAATAATCTTTTCACCTGAGCCTTATCTGATCTGGCTTAATCCTAGATAGCGAGCTCTCGCATTATCCAGTTGGGATAATTGGCAGTGCATTGCTCCAGTGACACAAAAGTGTTGCATTTTCCGCTGGGAAACGGAGCTCAAGGTCAGAGCTCACGGCTGCCTCCCACAGCCGACGACACAGGAGCAATCCAGTGCCGCCAAACAAGCTGTCAGCACAAACTTTGTCAGGGCGCAGATAAATAAACTGTCAGGGAGTGATAATGGATCTAATTTCACCTCTCCATCACACACACCCACCCACACCCCCCAACACACACACACACATACACACACCTCTATTTCCCAACCTGCCTGCCTCCCTCTCTCTCTTGCGCTTGCTCTCCCTGTGGGACCAGAGGAGATTTGAAATCTCTCCTCCCACCCCCACCGCCCCGGAAGAGACGACAACAATGTTATCTCGTGAGATGAGATACACCAGCACCTCAGTGTTGACTTACTTGAAATTCATCATTGAACGGTTCATTGATTTCTATGTCCACAGGCTCATCCTCGCTCTCCTGGTCTCTGGCACCTTCCCCTGGCTCTTCGGCCGATGTGGCATCAGCAGTAGCGCTGCTGTGGTCACTCTCCTCATCTTGACTAGAGATGACCTTACCTTGTGGGTCCTCAGTCTCCTTCAGGTCCACTGCTGCCCCTTCCCCCGGAGAGGGAGGAGATTCTTTGAGGATTTCAGCTGCGATTTTGTCTTGGGTCTCAGAAGGAGGCTTTACAGGACTTGTGGCTTGACTGCTGTCTACTGTATCACTGAGGCTGTGAAAGAAGACAACTTAGTTCAGGCCCATGGGCTGGTGAGCCATTTGTTTCTTTCAATGTGAACCTGGCCAAAACAAAAGCCATATTGACTAAGGGCAATCATCCCTGCACTGAGGCGGATGCTCCCTGTATCACAGCTCTCCTGAGTCCAGCCACGTAAACCTTGTTTAGCAATTTGTCAGGGAGTAAAGAGAGCAAGATAAGGGCATTTAGAAATAACACAAATAACACTCATCATGGGAGAGGTGTCTTACAGTGTTTACTCCACACTGAATGCTTGTTGTAGTGGTCAGAGATCTCGGCATTGAGAGGATGTCAGAGAATCAACCTTTAAGGTTCCTCTGCAACAGCCAAGCTCACCGCGTGTGGAGCAGAAAAGTTCATCTTACCAGATCGTTAGCTCTTCCTCATCGCTGTGCAAAAGGTCATCGCTCAGGTCTTCATCGGGCACGTCAGACATGTTCTGTGAAATAATGTACAAAAATGGGATCGCCAAATGCCTTCATAGGGCAAGATAAAGACAACTACATTCACTTAGATGGCATTTTCACAATGGACTTTGTCCATCATATTCATCTAACAAAATCTATCACATTATCTTTCAAAATATCCACAGTAACCAGAACAATACCCTTGCAAAACAGTCATGTTTCAATAAAATATTGTCAACATTGGAGATTCTATGGAAGTACACAGCCTTTTGATTTTTTTTTTTTTTTCAGATTTGGCACTGAACTGCCAATATATTATATAATTTATAGACCTTGCAGCCCATTTTATTTCTTCAGTTCTACCATTAACGTTCACTTTGTCTCTTCTCTGTACGCTCATCCCTTCATTGTCTAGTACATGCTGCCAAAGCGCCTCAGGACATAGTTAGTAGACCATATGAAGTTACTAGTGGGAAAAGCAGGGCACTTTCCCCTGTGAAGACACCACCTGTCATAAGCCCTGAGCACTTCACTTCAGCTCTGTAGCAATACTACATTTGCAATCATTACTAAAAATAAAGGATTAGTAACTGAAAATCTCGGGAATATAAAACATTAAACAAGGAATTAAGCAAAACAATAACAAATAAAATGGATCATAATTTTACAGGATTAACCTGTCTAGAATGACTGAGACAGGAAATGTTATACAATAAACAATACATTTCTATAATTAGAATTACTGTCTACATTACCTTTCTGATGTCAGAGGAGGCATCATCAAGTAGACACACATCCAAATCACTTAAGAGAAAAGATAAGACAAGGCTTTTTTTTTCCATTTGTTTTCAAATAAAAGCTTTATGACCTTCAGCTAAAGGTCAATCTTACATCACATCAGGGGCATGTCTATTTGAATCTCCAAACATAACGTTACCATGCAACATTAGTTTACCTGTCCAAGTCTTCATCTTCACTCCTCCTAGGGGACTGATCTACACCAAGCTTGTAAGGTACATCAGACTCATTATCTGCAAGCACCAGGGGGGTAAAGGCCAAACGCGTGTTCAAGCAGACATAACAGCTGACACTTATGCTAAAGCAATGCTAAAGGAGCATATGGGCCATCTATGTTTCTTTCACTTTGTGAAATGAGTGATGCATAAATATCTGTTGACTTTCCTACTTTAAATTAGGTCCATACCCACACATATTCGCATTTAACATCAAAACCACAAAGGTCATGAGTTCATTCATGCATTGTATAATTTATGTCCACAGCATGGCTGCAGTGCTGAACAATGGAATGATCTGTGCAACAAATAGGCTAGTGTTCAATTATTTGATTGACAAAGTTTAGGGAATTTGAGTAAAAGTGTCTGAAGTTCATTTAGCACTGTACTGACCATACTTCATTGTTGCATAGGCTATTTCTGCTGAACCTCTGCTGACAGCAAAGCCTATCATTAGCCATCAACATTATTTCAGTTAGCTAACGTTAGTAACGTTAACTATGATATTGGGGTGAATTCAAACTAATGCATTTTGATGTTCACTAGATACTTAAGTTTCAGCTAACGTTAACTTATAGTTCACACACAAGACTAAACTAACAGATTGAAATACCAAAGGCTAGCATAAAAGGCTTTAACGTAAACCTAACCTTATCCACCCTTCCCTATTTCCATTAATCAAAAACATAGCTAGCCATTAGGCTAATAATTTGGCTTTCAATTAACACCATTTTAAAGTTAGTCCAACATTTTTAATTTAATTTAACGTTAAAATTACCTTCCGACTTGGTGGTCATAATGCATTTGTAGTAAATTACACTTAACGATAGAACTTATAGCTTTGTTGAGTCTGTTGTCTGATTTAACATGAGACTTCTGCAACTTGAGGGATTGTGGGAATGTGACAGGTGAGTGGCTCTAGAATGCATGTGCGCGCTGACGTCTCCTCCTAGCCCGAGTGGCGCGCCTCAGTGCAGCATCCACTCCGAGGTCGCACGTATGATTGCACTTATATGGGCTCTGTGGCAAAAAAAATAAAATCATGATTTCACTAAAGCCTGAAAATTGTTAGCCTAGACCTGACACAACCACACAGATCATTGCACAAAGTTTATTTTCAAAGAATATTCCATAACGATAACCTAGCAGAGATGGGCACAATCAAAAAGCAGGCATTCCAAATAGCCGGCCTCTATATGCTATCATAAATAAAATAGCCTACAAAAATACAGGTCTGAGAAGGCCTGGTAATTTGCAATTTGCAGATTTTTGTTTATATTTTGTCTTAGCCTTTTTTTTTTTTTTTTTTTGTAGCCTATTCTTTTAGAGTAAATCAGTTTAGAGTGACAGGAAATGAGTTGGCTAAATGAGAGATGGGAAAAGGTTGGGAAATTAGGCCTACCTTGGATCAGAATCGAACACGGGTCCCCCTGTTTACGGCATTGACATGCTCTCCCCCCTAATTATAATATTGAGGAGTCCCCTTCCTCACCCTTGTACCTTCCTACTCCCACGTTTCTACAATGGAGGGGTCTTTGATGAGTGTCTGATGAGCTAGCAAGATCATTTTTGGCAGCACATCAGAGTCACTTTTCTGCATTTATCTTGATGTGTGTCTACGTTGCCAGACTATGTAAAGTCTTCTGGAGATGTCACATGCCTTATTCAGTGAGAGGAAAGATGGAGTCCACTTTAAAACTACAGTATTCATCATCTATCTGAATCATTATTGGATATTAAATATGGCTGTTTCTCACAGTGGCTAAACATCTCACAGATGTTTACTATACGTATAACAGCATTTTACAGTAATAACTACTAGTGCTTAATATTTAGTTACATTCCATTGGGTGATTGATCTGAAGGTACTTGTAATATGGGCCTCCACTCAGACAAACCTGTGATATGGAGCATATTTTAGAAACTGTTTTATCGCAGCTGGCTGTGTAAGAGCTCTTTCAACAACTGGTAGTCCCTAAGACCTTGACACTGGAGACACCCAGGTTCTCAGCCGCCCTTCTGGCTGGAGACAATGATAATAATGGCCTCTCTGACCAGGACACATGATGCACACGACTTCCAAGCTTGTGCAGCAAGATAAGATAAGAAAAATAAGATAGCCTGTGTGAAATAAGATAGCCTCGTACTTTATTCATCTCATAGGGAATTCAAGCATATAGCATCCAGCAAGATACACATGATCAAATACACAAACAAGAACTGCCCTGTCAAGTTTGCCATGTACTGGGCACCTCAACAGGCACAGGATACAAGGGTAGAAAGTAAAAGAAGTATCCCGTAGTACCATATAAATGTGCAGCGGGTCATGATGGAAAGAGTGTCATTGTCAGTGGCAGTGCAAGTACTTTTTTAGTGCAAAAACTAAGAAATCAGTGCAAGTACTTTTTTAGTGCAAAAACTAAGAAATCAAGGGTGAAGTGTACTCACAGTAAAGTAATAAAATATTGCAATTAGTACACAATACGCACAGTATACACAACACAATAGGAGATCTAAAAAGGCACAATGTGTGATGGGTGGTGGGGGGCTGGGCTAATATAGAACAGCATCTTCAACTCCTACATTCTCTTGGTAGGCAAGCTGTAGTCGGTCAAGTGCATGGTGATCCTGGGGTCTAGGAGATGGAGCAGCCACAGGCCTAAAGTCATCAGTTCTTTCCAATCTGCCATTTTCCACAGTCCACGTATATGTATAGGTAGATATTTTATATCAGTATTCATGGGTAGTGAAGAGATGAAGAGGGATTGTTTATCCTACAATGTGTTGGGCAAATGCATTTTCACAATACACATGATGGTAGGCTAATTTTCCTTCTGCAGTTATACTGTGAGACTCCGTCAGGCGACTGTAGAAAAATCAAGAGAGCGTTTGATAAGAGATGGATTGGTCAACTCAATTTATGGGGGCCACACACTATCAGACACCGTGATTAATTCCAGTTGGGCAATCCATAGCCGGTAAGCCATGAACAGGTTCACACTAGAAAAATATTATACCACCCATCTATGTACAAGACAGGCAACAGGCCTAATAGAGAATAACTTATCTCTTCCCAGACATAATTCTTACTGTAAACATGGGATAAGTAACACACATTAGAAATACCTGAATATTCTGGAGGAGGACTGGAAATGACAAACGTAAGCAATGCATGTGTGGATGGGGGGTGTCAGGTCAGGTGTAGTCTGAGGAGGTGGAAAGCTCGTTCAAGCTGGCCTATAGGCTATGGATTTTTAAAAGTAGCCTCAACCTTAAATGAAAGGAATAGACTGAACTATAGCCTACTATACACAAAGGTTGTTCCCCTCATATCCCTCTAATGGTGAAACCTGCAACTGCATTTTAAATGTAGACTAAAGAATGTCAGAAGCATTGACTTGGCTTGGTTTCGTAATAAATTCGCCAGTTGCTAAATGTCTAACGTTACATAAAACATCTAGTCTACGTTACACTGACCGCAGAACAGCTGCGCACCATTTCACTATGCAACAATGTATCCTCTCACCTGTATGAATTAGGTAATCGACAGCAATGCTTTCCTCTTTCTTTTCCGGTAGGTTTGTTGGACAGTCGTTTAGTAAGTTCATTGGACGTGTATGCCTCTTCGCATATCCCATTGGCTTACACAGTTGTCACTCTCCTTCATGTTTGCTTGTCGTGGCAGTCTTTCAGCCCAGCACGTATGAGGAGACAAGTTTTTGTGAATTTATGCTACTGTCCCTGTGTCAATTCACAGCTTTCGGGCAGATAGCGATCGTGTACTTTCGGCTACAGTTTCTTGAGAAAGCAGACTACATCTGTTTCAACACAGTGTCATCCACAAGACACAATTCTTGCTGACAGTTTGAATTCGTGACGCATAACGTCAACGCTAAAAGTTTTCCCTCCGCTCTTTAGCCTACTCGCACAGGTAAGAAAACCTCTTTGTATTAACGTTAACGTTACCTTTCTGGCAGATAGAAGACGGGCACAATTAGTTTTGAAATTATTTTTTTCCCCCAAAGTGAAGGGAAATCGTGTCCTGTACTGTAGGCTGTCTGCCGACTGGATTTCTATGAATGCAAGTTTCCCCAAGCAGTGCACCTGTAATGACAGGCAACAAATGTCTGTAACTTCATTGCCTAGCAGGTGCATGCCTTTTAGCACCAAGCCAGATGCAACACTGAAGCTATTCACATGCTGTCATGAATCGAATGTTTTGGCCTATAGCTGGCTCTACTTAAGTTTAAATATTAGGTATTCACTCTTCAGTACGGTCAATGGCCTTTAAGACCCTTTTCACATAACGATAGCCAATTTTACATAAATTTAGCAAAGCGGGCAGGTTAATGGTTATTGAATCCTCATGTAAATGAAAGCCTTTTGTGGCAGTGAGTGTCATTATCAACACCTGTCAAGGGGGTCCATAATTGGTCAGCCAGTTCATAAAACATTTGTCTTTGATTAGCAGAAAATGTCATTTGGTTAGTTATATTTTCTATTTTCAAATGTTAGCTTCTTTTATATTAAATTATGCTCACTTTATATAGGCCACCTTTATGAATCCTGTGCTAAAATAATAATAATATAACTAGGCTATAAAATTAATCACTGGTTCAGTGAACCTTCTCTGCCTGTGAAGCTAAAGCCAAATATAAGTGTACTTGACTTGTACTAACGTTATTATGGCCAGAGATGGCTTAGAAAGCTTTATAGCCGGCAGCTTTATCATTTAATGAATTCTATTTCTTATCATGAACAATTAATAGGCAGTAGTCCATGCTGTAGGCCATCCTCTGGCAATGTGCTACTGAGAGAGTGATGCTTGAAGCTGTCCATAACATACACATGGAACAATTTGTCTGTTTTAGACAGTTTGTGCCTATTCATTCATTTTATGGATTTAGTTGAAACATTATTAGACCTCCTTAATCCCAGGTGAAAGAAGATTAGTCACATGATTGCAGATTTGCTCTGTAAAAAGAAAGTATTTTGACGGTACTGATAAAAATGGTGGATGTGGATAAAAATGGTTGAGGGCCTTTTTGTCGGAGAAAGGCTGTAGGCTACATTGCTTTAGTTAGGTTTTAAAATTTTGTTTTAAAACATGAATAAGAGATAAGCCCCATGTTTTATTGGAGAGTAGAGTGTATCATGATCGTTACGGTATTCAGTAGTCTACCGTGTCTGAACGGTTACCACATTTTCCATATATTTCCATATTCTTCACAGAGTAATTTAGTTACTGGCACAAATTTGACTATGCTTGAGATTGCACCTAACAGACATTTGACATTATCTGATTTACATTCTCTTGACATTATAGCAATTCAAGTGATTGCAGAATGTGTGATGACCATGTTTTATTTCATTTATTAATTTGCAACATCAGCCCAGTTGTAAAACAAATATATGCCAGAATATCACATACATAGGAGTACCGCTACATTTGTAGTTGATAGTTAAGTTTAAAAGTTTTATGTGTTGACGGTGCATTTAAATATGTGTGTGTCCACACCCCACCAAGCCTGTTCCACCATATTCTGTTTCTCCACAGAAACCCAATATGAGCCCATGCATTATTCAGACAGGCCTTGCTGTACTGCTGCTGATGGGACTGCTGAAGACCACAGATGGGAAGAAGGATGAGATGCTCTATTGTTCAGGTAAGGCTCTCAAGGGCCTATTTGCTGGCAAAGCACTCAAAATTGTGCAAAATCTCATAATCATTCTTATAGCAGAGGTGTTAAACGGCCCTTCACCTTATATCATAAGACACGAATCGAAAGACTTCAAAAGACTTGTAGCTACTGTATGTAACCTGAAAATGGTGATTATAGTTTTTAACTAGAAAAGCACTTGGAGAGTGCAGACCTCCGCCAAGGAAATATGATCACTGACGCAATACAAATTCCAGATGGTGTTTCAGATAACCAATCTGCACCAAAACCTCATTTGTTTTCACTTGTCCCATTACACACATCAAAAATTTCATCCAAATCTGTGCATACTTTTCGAGTTATTTTGTACAAAGACAGGCGCAGGCAAAAACAAAACCTCCTTGGCGGAGGTTACAATGTGTGTTTCTGCAGTGCAATACTGCCAACTGCATGAGGTGCGTCATGGTCATGGAACTGCTTGCCAATAGGAAAGGAAGGCAAAATTAAGTGGAAGTTAGAACACTGACACATTAGGACTGTGCTGGTGATGGTCAGACACATGAGGAAAGGTTTACAGCAATGCATTTACACGAGGTATGGCGGCCCTCTGAAAAACATAATGTTTGTGTGGCCCATGATATAAATGACTTTGACACCCCTGTCCCTAGACCAGTGGTTTTCACGCCCCGCCTGCCCTGAGAAATTTCACAGAGTGCGTAGGCCTGTAGATGGATGTAGGGGTTATAAGATGTTAGAATTTTCGTGTTACTAATTCTAAGCCAAATTTCTCTTGAACCGCTCATCAGCAACTAGCAGATAACACCATTGCAAAGCTCAATTTACTGTCATATCTGACGAATGCTCCATGAGTAATGAGGTGATGGGTGAATTCGGGGGGCATGGTGCGGCCGTCGGTCGATCGCAAAGACACTTCTCGTGAACCACCTGACATGTGTCTGCGGCCCACTAGTGGGCCCCGCCCCACAGTTTGAGAAACGCTGCCCTAGAGTGAAGTGTGTGAGGCCAAACTTAGATCAGTCTGACAAGAAGACTGAAAGAGGAAAATATGGAAGTAAAGCCTCTTGTGCAAGTAGAGCACTCTAATTTAACTTTGCCATGAATAGAGTGGTGGCACTCTTGGAATATGTGGGCCTCATGTACAAGCTGTTCTTCTGAATAAATTTCTTCATAAACCCCACTTGTTTTCAAGAAGCTGCAATATTATCAATTGTAGTGAAATACACTACATTATTTGCCTTTTTGTTGTTCTAGTTGGTGTTACTACGCCAAAAAAAATAGTTCCAGAAGGTTCAAAATACCATGTAAAACAAGACAGAAACTGTATTTCGCTATGATGATTGTTTTGAAGCGTCAATGGACCCCACTAACCACTTGGTGAGCAGCACATGTTTTAGAATAAGGGTTTAAGGTTGTTTTAAAGACATTATCAGACATGTACAAAGCAAGCCATGCTGAAGCAGAAAAGGGGTGATTCTAAATGAGCCAAATATCCGAGACGGGACCAATCATCAAAATTTTGGTGTTGATGATTCTATTTTATCCTACACACTCCAGAAAAGGGACTAAACATGCTCAAAAGTGAACTTTCCCTTTAATCTATTGTACCGGGGCAAGAAAAGTAACACAGTGTACTTATGCTAAAACACAAACAATTATTATCACCTTGTGATATCTTGTGCACACACACTGTGCAAATGCAGTGTGCTTAAGCCAACACCGCAAATAATTGATACAGTATCTTGTGTCATCTTGTACACAGCAACATAGCCTTGATATTGTAGCGTTAGGATGGATGGACACGGAGATGGAGGTAGAGGGAAACCCAATGCCAAACAGGTTTATTGCCTACAAACTTGACATCCTAGGCAACGGGCAGTAGGAGGTGTCCTTAAAACAACAAACCATCAACTACTAATAAATAAAACACTACAACTAATCATCTCTCACTCAACATCAACATGTCTCTCTCATCTGATTCTCCTCATCCCTCCTAAACTTTACTGAACGTCTTAGAACCCCGATTCACAACCACACCCCTAATCACCCCAATCTAATTATTATTACCGCCCAGACACCTCCCCCCAATCAAAACCCCACACTACAAGATTGACACGTTCTTACACTCACATACACATGCGCACACACACACGCAAACGCACGCACACACACACACACACACACACACACACACACACACACACACACACACACACACACACACACACACACAGAACAGTTCACGAGGGACAGGTAGCCGTGGTGCTACACTATATGTATATAATAAAACTTGCCTTGCCTTGAAATGAAAACACCATAACTGCTGAGATAATTTCCAGTAGACTAAATATTGGTCCTAGACCACAACATTACTGCAATCTGGGTGGACGTTGGTAATATCAGAGAATTACAGGAAAAATGAGTGCTGAGTGCTATTGTTTGGAAGAAGAATGAAACAATTTGGTACAACATAAAAGCGCATCAGCTAACACTAATTGAATGAGGCACAGACAATTCACTTTCAGTATCATTTTACTATGCCCCATTCAGTTAATGTTAGTTGCTGGATTACTTTTGGTCTATGTTGTATCAATTTTTTCTTGTTCTTTTTCCTACAGGCAGCACTCGGTGACCTTGAACGATAGAGCTATTGACATTGACCGACTCCCACCTTATTTCTCCTTCAATTCATGGTGTTATAAGTCAGTATAGGAGGGGGGGGTTGAGTACAGCATGGTCCTACTTTAAGCGTAATCATCTCTCAGTGCTAACCCCACTCTAACTGTGAATAAGCCCTGCATGCAACATTGATCCCACTATTTCTAGTCCAGCTCTGTTATCTCTGGTGGGAATGGCTTTGTTGAAACAGACAACATGGTAGTTTTGGCAAAGTTCCTCCAAAAGGATATAAAAGCCATCTGGGATATTTTTCTTTGTAGATTTTATAGGCACCTTGATATATTGATACATTTGAATTAATAAACTTTATTCACAGACTCAAGGTCCAAATACAATACAATACATTATAATGCCAACGACTTAATCTTATTTATTTTTGCTCTACTGTAGCTACACCAAAGATGAGCTGTGTACAGTGGTGTACAGTAAGTCCTGAACAGAGATATTTTTACTTCCTTAGTACACATATAGAATTTCCGTGCCAGCATATTTGCCTGAGCATAAAGTTTGCAACACTGGCGCTGAATATCATCATCATCACATAGGTCACTCCTAAGAATGTGACCTAAGTATTTAGCTTTGGTTACAGTTGTCAGCTCACTGTCATTTAGATAAAAAGAAGGGAAGTGTAGCTTTGTATCCTCCTTAGTCCTAAAAAGCATTACAACACTCTTTCTTAACTTTCCCTTGATCGAATAAAACTAGTCCCCAAAACAGCAGAGCAAGCACAAGGCACTGCACTGGTGGTTTCTTTTTGGACAGCAGTGCATCTTCTCTTGCATCCCGCAAAATCACTTCCTGTTCAATATTATACCATTCTGGTCCAGGTACTCCTCCATGCATAGTAGATATGGGTTTGTCTGGACGTCCCCTCACAGGCATTGGGCCTTTGGAGTCATTAAGGCTGGGCATCACTTGATTTCATTGTCTTCTAGGAGCAAATCTCTGCTGCTTGTCTATTGAAAGGCTCCTATACTGTGTCGTACTGTATCGTATAGATGTGTCTTATTGTGTGTTTTTGAGTCCAGTGACATTCACTGTGCTGTTGGCAGTCAGCCAAACCATCTATGCATGCCGAATCGTCTCCTGATGTGTATAAATGCACTATTCAGCACCCAGCTGTACCCTGTAGGCCTAACTGATTTAGGGCCCTCACAAAAAGGCCATCCTGCTTGTGGCCTCCATTTTGATTTATTTTGATTAGGTACTAATAATAAATAATTTTCTCATCTCAAAGTTCTGGAGGTCATTTATTTTCATAGTAAAACCCCCCGAAAGGCCAGGTCTAACTGTCTGTCTGTCTGCCTGTCTTGCTCAAAGATAAATACTGTAAAGAACAGATCAGTAAATTAATTAATTAATACCATGTCTTTCGTACTCCAAAATGCACAGATTTTATATTGACTGCTGGTCAGCCAGTCTTGCACAATAGAAGCTACACACACAACAGAAATGGGTAATATTTTACAAGTACTGTATCCCTGTCACTGAAAACAACAGAGGACAATCGGGAAACATGTGAGACACAGGGTCAGCAGCATGCCAGTGCTCCTGCCACATAAAGCTAGTCTTCAGTGTGAGAAATCCTAATACAGCTAGTAGCTACTGTAACTAGCACCTTGCTGACTGCTGATCTTTTCTATGCTGCTTGATGGAGAAGGTGTGAAAATGGTTGCACTATAGGTGACCATTTAGCCACAGCAGGCCACTGTTGAGTGATTGTAGTGGTTTAATTGATCATTTTATGTCTTTACTGTATTGATTACAGGAGATTAAACAGGAGTTTATTCCTGAATATATGAAAAGGTTAAAAAGGAATTGTACCTGAATATTTTAAACTGGTGTACCTGGTGGGATCTGTGTTGTTATCTTATGTGCAGATGTGTTGTTAACTGTTAATTTGTTTCATTCTTCCCACACAGCCTGCATGGCAATCGCTGATGAGCTGAACTATTCAATTAGTCAGACTGATCCAAAGAAAATCATCCATGTGGGTGGGTTTCGAGTGCAGCCTGATGGAAGCCTTGCAGATAAGAAGGTATGTCATGAAGTCAAATTGACGAGGAAAGGCTTTATGCCTACCAATGTTGTGACTGTTTGCAAACAACATATTTCCCTTCAGGCACTGGCACGATTTTCTGCTGTGCATTATAAATACTTCAACAAATACTGTGCGGTATAATGAGAAGAATTTTTGGCTTTTGATGTAATATTATTGTTGGCAGGGAGAGCCAAGATCTAAATGCAGCAATTCCACAATGATCTGTCTGTCAAACTGCGTTTTTGTTTTCGCTGCACATGAGCACATCTTAATTTTAACACCATCATCTCCCCATGAGCTTTTGCACATATTGAACTGCCAGCTCTACAAAATGTGCAAAGAAGACACATTTGTGTGCACACACATCCACACGGAATGCAAGTCTGTGCTGGTTCATTCTGCTTTGTGTCTGTGTGGTGGAGCACGCTGTCACTACGGTTGAGTATGCACTCTGACTGTCATACCAATGAGCCAGGCTCTTTGGCGTTGCGGTCAAGTTTCACGTTTAGCACCCCGGAGTAGGGATGTCCCGATCCAGCTTTTTGCACTTCCGGTCCAATACCGATATTGTAGCTTTTAGTATCGGCCGATACCGATACTGGCCGATCCAAGCATGTATAATATTAAAGGCCTAGACTACTTATTTTGTTGTCGGACTCATGTTGAAAAAGGTTGTACTCTTAAAATAGGCTTATGTTGAGGTTAACACTTACTTTTGATAAAACTGTAAAGAGATGCACAAAGGTCTGAATTTCATTCAAATGAAATAAAATATTTTATCATTTGTAACTGACTATGAACATTCTAAAACAGAATCTTGTTAACATCGGAAAAGAGACGGTGAACATTCTTGGGTCTAATGGTTAATAGCATGTTAGACACTGGCATGGGATGACTGCCACTTGGGATGACTGTTTGAGCTGCACAGGCGAACGAAAGTCTCTCTCACAAGCACGCAGGTCGCTGGAGGGTGTCCTGAAAAACGCGGACCGGACTTTGAGGAAACCAATGGAAAAAACGGAATGGATTCGGTGGACCGGACTTTTGATAAAAACTGGATCGGGAGTCCGGATCGGAATTTTCCCATGCAGGCCGATCCGATATCGATATGCATTTTTTGCGGTGAAGCACTAGCGTGTGGGGCGCCCTGCGATGGGAGAAGTACGGCTGGCGAATGCTTGAGGGACACTATTGCGTGAAGCGCATAGGTGATCTTCCCGAAGGGGAAGGCAGTGTGATGGAGTACCGTCACTTCGGTTGAGTATGCGCTCTGACTGCCATACCAACGAGCCTGGCTCTTTGGCGTTGCGGTCAAGTTGCACATTTAGCACCCCGGAGACCCAGGTTCGAGACCAGGTGGGGTCACTATTCTCTCCCTTGGCTGCAGTCTGTATGGACACAAATATAGACGATCTATTCCTTATTTGTGCACCCAACAGATGTTAATGTTGAATGTCAATACTGATGGATGACTAGTGTGTATTTTTAAGAAGTTTGTTTTTATTAAATTAGTCAATTCATCTCTGATGGGTAGAAGAAATTGGCATGTGCAGCACATCTGCATGTGTACATGAATAGGGCTGTTACAGATGCTGACATCAAGATATACAATCACCTTCATTTACATCTCATTATCATCCAATATACGAACACACTAATTCCCTGGAAATACAGGTAGATTTTACACAGAAAAGCAAAACGATATCAGCTTGAAATGACTCTTAGGAGAAAAAAGGCTAGATAAAAACAGATTGAAAAGAGTGTTGCAGTTGAACAGGGTCCAATTTCTGATCCCAGTCTTGCGAGTCCATGCCACTTTAAATTAACCTGACTCACAACTCATGGATGCTAACCTTTGACTTCAAATCAAGGAAGCGAGCTAAGTGGCGGCCCTTACTGTATCTGTGCAGTCCTGATTGGTTCTCCCATTTTATGTTGGTTCTGAAATCCCTCCCAACAATAGCAGTCTCAGATGGATGAGTGGAGTTGGGCGGGGCCAGCGGAATGTCATTTGTCTGACGTGAGTCGGGTGAAATTGAATTCTTTAATTCTAATTATCAGCTAAATATCAATCAATTTAGCCTGGCTTCGGCCATCCCCTTGGTCTACGCTTTAGCTTTGTACAAGGGTCTGGCATTTCACCATTGATGAACGATTGCAAGCTGAAGGTGTGAATTGTAGAAGTTTGAAACAATTAAACCTGATTTCAACAAATCGCTAAAGTTATGCACCAGCTTGGTCGTGAAGTAAGCCGCCCTACAACAGTAAAAACCTGATGTACTCACAACTCCCAATCCTGCTTGCATTTTAGCTCGGTATGGAAATGCTCAGTGCAAACGATGCCAATGGCTGGAATGCCAGAGGGAGTCATGGAGGGAGATGATTATTGAGCGGAGCTACGTAGGAAGGCAAAGCTTAGATTAACCTTTACTTGTAACTTAGATTAACCTTTACTTGTAACTTTAAAAAGGGTCTTTTGCACTAGGGCCTGAAGTTTAATTGGACGTGGTTAGAGATGAGAGCTGGGCCATTTCTTGGTTCAACCTGTTCTTGCCTTGCCATACGTCTCCCTGGGGAGAAACGGCTTAACTGTAAATAAGAAATGATTTACAAAGAAAATACATTTTTGAGGCAGATTTATTTATTTATTTTTCAATACCCATGTCACATAAAGGAGATGTTAATGACATTTATGCAGGATTTTAGGATTTCTTTAATTGGCTTTGATTTTTCAATCCAAGCGATTCCATGTCTTTTGGTGACTCAAAATCAAAAGAAGGCAATATCAATCACATGTAGATGGCCATCTCATTTACTAGAACATACTGTAGAAATGTCAGTAGAATGGAGTGGTGGTGTTAATGTCAAAAGCCTTCTGGGAGCTGTGTGCCCCTGTGCAGCTGCAGTACCTTTGTGATGGCGAAGAAGCCCATTTAGCCTCTTTGGCATGTTCACGGTTAAAGGAGATGCTCAGCTTCACCTTTTCAATTGTGACCATATATCTGATGGATCATGGCCTCTTAGTGGTGCATTTTATTGGTAAATTGATCAACCTCATACCATCACCCCTATACATCTTCATAAACACACACCAGTGTCAATGACCTTGTAAATGATCACAGTTTCCTACAAATCTGCCCAGGAAATTGTAACTGAGAGAAAAGTGCCACAGTACTGTGTCTCCATGCTATCAGTGTACTGCTGGGGAAAGGTCAGGTCCCAGTGAAAGGCAGAGCCTGACCCCTGGTATCCTGGGAGTGACGCGGGTCCTCCATTGATCACAGGGGTTAATCCTATTTTGATTGTTATAGGCTATCTAATGAATAGGCATTTACGCAGTTCTTTCCACATTTGCCATGGCCCTGAAGATGTAAGGTCTAGCTTCTTACTAAGTAACATTTTTATATGGAGAAGGCCACAAACATTTGTACTGGGGAAGGGTTTAGTAGCTATGGTTTCTAAGTCTTGTTTTCAAGCTGAGGATTTTGTCTCTGAGGCTAGGCTGTTGCAGGCATGGTCCAAAATAAGTGACTGAATGTGCACACTTGTTCTGGTGGACACTTCTCCATCATGGGTTATATTAGTTGGCAGTTTTTCACAGGCTGGTTTGAGTCCCCCCCCCTTGTCACCAGCAGTGCAATAACTGCTTGATATACTATGCAAGTAGGCTAAACAGAATGAAAATGCCGTAAAAATATAGGCACTATTTAAGCATTTAAACACCCACAATCACTAAAGCATAAATGTACTTCATAGTGTAGTGCAAACAGTAAGTCGTTTGACTGTTAGATAGATGCCAGATCCATTTTAAGTAAATCCTGGTTTAATTTGGTTTAATTTCCATTTCATTTCCAGTTTTGGAAGTAGCATGTCAACATATTTTTTTTTCTTTTGTTGGTCTTGGGAATGTTGATAATATTTGTGGTCTTGATTTGTGTTTCTACTGGTGTATGGCTTTTAAATGATTGTCACAATAAGCTGAAAGGCCTTTCTGCCAGGGCTACAATGATGGCTGGCTTTCCACTGTGATTCAGTGGAGGATGGCATCCCTGAGAAGCCCTTTCTCTTCCTGGACTGGCTACCCCCTCCCCTTTATTCCTGTGGAAATTCTTTATTGACAGCCTCTATTCAAAACCCTCCGACTGTTGCAGCAAGGAATTAAATTCCCCAGAATTTTCTGGATTGTGTGATAAGGAGGCAACATTGAAGCCAGCCTTTGCAACATTCAGCTGGGAAGATTTGATTCTATTCCTGATTTCTTTCTTTCTTTCTTTTCTTTGACCAATTTAACTGGATTCACTGTTTCCTATTTCTGAATCAGAACACCACAGGGGAGTTATGAATATGCATTTAATGAATGGTTTATCAATGGCTCATCTGATAAAGAATGTGCTGGACTGTTTACATTAAATCAGCCCAATGAAAGTGCTTCTATTCTTTGCATCTGCTATTGAGCCACGGGGAGTGAGGCGTTTTTCAGCATGTTTAATTTTTTAGTAGTATTATTACGCTTGCGTTGGATTAGGTGGGATCCTTTTACTTAGTGCACCAGCTGTGATTGTCCACCGTCTTATCACTCTCTCTGGCTATCCAACTGTTTTCAGCCCTTTAATTAAAAACTGTGTGTGTGTGTGTGTGTGTGTGTGTGTGTGTGTGTGTGTGTGTGTGTGTGTGGACTGCTTGCTCTTCTTCCTTGAGACCTTTTATCTTACTTGTGACCAGATGGCAGAGAGCCATGGAAACCTCTTTGTGTTAGAGAGACTCACAAGAGAAAGAAGGGAGAGTGAGGGAGGAGGCATAAAAAAAAAAACCAACAACGTGGACCATAATGTAATCAGAAGGACCGGAAGGTCCCATACTGAGTCTGAAAAGGGACAATAGGGTCAGGGATATACATTGCAAGAAATCCAGCTCATCTGCAATCTGGCTCTCTCTCTCTCTCTTACTCCCTCTGTCTCTCGCCCTGTCCCTCTTCCCAATACCCCGCAACCCCTCCTCCCCACTCCTTTCCCTCCTGGCGCCCTTTGACCGGGCTTGACAAGGAAAAACTTCCTGCTTTGATCAGCCAAGGGTGGAGGTGATGGGCTGCCAAAAGGAGCGCCAAAGGATGAGACTTAAGTGTTTACCCTGCACTTGGCTGCTGGTGACACCGCTCCCCTCCCCACTCCTTACCCCCCGCTCGCCTCTCAATTCACTCTCTCCGCCCTCCCGCCGCCCTCTCCCCTTTCTCCTTCCGGGGGAGGCCAAAGGGTGGGAGCAGGTTGCACCTTGACCTGTCTAGACGCCACAGTGTGGGTTTTGTCCTGTTTCCAAGGCACAGGGCTACACTTTGCCTAACTTTAGTGGTACAGGTTAAAATGTCATAGCTGTGGCAGAGAGGATGTTTTTGAGATGGGAACGGAAGGAAGAGGTCACTCCTATGACCTGGATGCCAGGCTATATAGAATAATTTGATGGGGTGAATGAAGAGGCGGGAAAAATGGAAGATTGGCTTGTCAGACTTTTTTTTTTTTTTTTTTTTTTTTTGCCACAGCACATGAGTGAAGTGAAATATTACTTAATCTGATTTTCATTATTTAATAGGTTCCTTTTGCTAGGTCAGAAACTCAGTTAACGGAACTGCTGGAAGGAGTGTGCAACAGTATGAGTGATTATGCTCTGTATGTGGACCCAGACACCAAAGAAAAGAGCTATAAAAGATTTGCCCCAAGGAGCAGCAGTGGTGGGGATTTCCCTGATTTTAACAATTTTAAGTTTGATGGCCCAGAGGGTTCCAATTCCCTCAAATTTGCTGTAAGTACTGTATTTTATTTCAATTTCTCTAAGTCCTGTACATCTTATTATAGCTGAATCCTCAGGAATTGATTATCTGTCTGTTGTTTCTGTCATAATATAACATGGGACAATATTACATTATATTCTTGATAAAAAAAGGTGTACATTCCATGTTTTGTTTTTTTTTGTTTGTTTTTGTTTTTTTCTCTCTGCTTAAATGTGTTTTAATGACATTCATTTAAGTGCTTCCCTGCTCTGTAATTGAGTATTATATAATAATGAAAATTGATATGCTTTTTGATTGTTGCTACGTTTTGTAATTAATGATACAGTACATGGTAGTTGTGATTTTACTGAGAACTTTTTACTTTCACTGAAGTTTAGCTCAGTGATGGGCATGTGTACTGAATTCAATATTCAATGGCAGAACTGACTGCGTATTTTTATGCCACTATTTTGGAAAGATGCTGCTTAATTGGAAAGATGATTGCTACACATTAGGTCTAAAACATTCTATTTTGAAATTGAACACAAGCAGTGTTGTATCTGGATTGCTTTTTGGCAGATTGATGAGGTTGTCTGACAACACGAGGGAGATTTTTTTTTTCCAGTGCTGTTGCTGCGTAAGTCTTTCAAGATGGCAGCTTTGTCAGCATAAATAAGTGGAGGGGAAAAATGGCCGCCTCACTGCATAGAGCTAAGCTCTCTTTGCATCGTCAGATGTTAACCTGTATTCAACGCTTGTATACTTTACCTGCTTTACTGTGCCCCCTCAAGGGTGTAACTGGCCAATTGTTTTGCTCTCACAGTGTGAAACCATTGTGGAGGAGCTAGAAGATGATATCATCTCCCTGTTTGCCCGTGAATCAGAGCACGTAGCCGACAAGTTGTGTGGCGAAATATCAGGTACTTGAGTATGGCATGGCTCGATCTCCCTCTGTCTTGCACACACACTCACACATGTATGCTCTCACTTATGGGCATGTTTGTGTCCATATGTGGTTCTGAGTATTATCAATTCTGCTGTTTTTGATTCCGTTTACTCAGAATCACTAAGGCCATTACTAAGGCCATTAAGCGTTAAACCTCAATTATTTCCAAGAAATAGGCCTAGACATTCACAAATACAACACAAACTCATCTGTTTAATTATTTTAATCAAAACAAATGAAAAAAAAAAAACGTAGGGCACTTGACACACCCACATTGATCGTATACATTGTATTTTTGAATTAACAGTACTGGTGAGGAAATACATTGATCGTGTTTTTTGTTCTATATGCCTAGAAGGTTTCCCACATAGATATGTATTGCTGCTATAGTTTGGAATAAATTGTTTGACCATTTGGGTAGACATATAAGGTTGCTGAAGCCTTATGTTGCCTTTCCGAATGAAATGAGGTGAAATTGGCATGAGACGAAGGTTGATCATAGTGTAATGTAGGCTAGCATAGGAAGGGTAATACACCTAGTATTAAATTTACTAGTTCCCTTCCCTTAGCCCTGTATTGGCCTGCCTTTTGTTCATCATTTGCTGAACTGAACATGGAAGAATGTATGATTGTGTTGCCGAATTATAATACTTGTACACTTCATATCAAAGCAATGCGCCAAAAAAAGAAAAACAAATGAAAACATTTGCTTCCACATTTTGTATTGTCAAAATAGGATTCTATGTGTCTTCCTCCATATCCTGACACAAGCAAAATGTTTTGATTTCTAATTTAATTTAAAATTTAGTGTCATATCAGAACGTTAATGAAGCGTTTTCTTGGTTTGTTTTCATGTTTAGGCCACTGTAAAGGGACCACCGCCCAGCACTCAGAGCTTTAACGTTACCCTTGGCCGGAGACAATACACAAGCTGTGACCTGAGGTACAATATTGCAGATGTTTACTAGTGCTGGATGGTACACATGGTGAACAACATTATATGATGAATGTTTTGTAATTTTATTAATAAAAGTGGTTTTAAAGTATCTCTTAATTTATTTTTTTCAGTCATATAAATCTCATGCAAATGAAAATGAATACTGTGCCTTAAAATAAGTGGCTGTTAGTAATACTCTGTTGGTCAGATCCTAATTGGTGCTGTTTAGTGTGGTTTACAGTGGCCTGCCAAAAGCCATCAAAAGAAGGTTTAATCACCACAGATTTGCTCTTTTAATTAGTATAAAATACATGTTTGGACCATGATTACATGTTGCACCATTAGTGTTTTCATTTTATGGTGGTGTTTGCAATGGCCAATTTTTTTTTTTTTTTTTTTTGTCATTGCAAGTCGTATTTGCTTCGCTTCATTCCTCTTTCGTGCTAGTTTCCGTTATTGCTTTGCTGATAGAGTAAGCACACAATGATGGTCTGAGCTTTTTAAGCGGAAAAACAAGCATACGATCATTGTTTTTTTTTGTTTTGTTTTGTTTTTTTTTTACTCTCTGTTTAGCTCTGTTTTTTGTGACCCCAATGCTTTATGAAAAGAAAACTCATTTAAGATTTGTCAAGATGTGTGTGTGTGTGTGTGTGTGTGTGTGTGTGTGTGTGTGTGTGTGTGTGTGTGTGTGTGTGTGTGTGGTGAACTTTTCAGTCTTCAGTGTAACAGTGCATATAACTGTGCTGTGTTGACGACGACTTTGGCCTAAATTCTCCTTGACTCCTTGAAAACTGTATGAAACCATTGTGAAAGTATTTGTGATCTTATTGCACCAATTGGGTACATTATAGCTTGCCGTTTAAAGATTACAAAGATGGAAATCCCCATTTAATGTTGTTCCTTTTTGTCAAGCTTCCAGAACTGTATAATACAACATTAGTGTTTTCGCATAAACAACAAAATATTTTTTTTCCTAGTGGTGTCTGTTGCAAACCCATGAGCACAACACCCCACCCCCTCCCACTAAAAAATGCTGAGCATGGAGTAGTCCAGTGAGCTCTCCCATGCCTGTCCTTGTTTGTCTTTGAACATGGCTTCCAGTTAGGCATGAGGCTCGCCATCGGAGCCTTCTCGCACGGCTCTTAAGCTGCAGAAGTGCGCGTGCGCTGAGCTGGGACCACATCCTGGTTCTGCGGGGCAAGGGAGTTTTACCGGGGACGCCATGATGCTCTCTCGCCTTCAACGGTGCATGAGGGCGTCAGACAAATCACTGAAGGGGAACAGGCCGGCCTCTCCCCTCCAAACTTTTGTCAAATGCTGATCAGCTTGTAGAGATATGTGCTGCCGTTACAGTTTATGTCACAAAGGTCGGCTAAAGTGATAAGATTGGTTTTAAAACCATTGTGCCAACAGGGCGCGGTGTGCCATGGAGATCATTACACTAAGCTGATGTACTGTATATATTTGAGGTGGCTTCAAAAATAAAGTTTATTTTGAAAGAAGCACAGTATAATACATGCATGCTTGCTTCTATCAAGGTGGTGAATTGAAAATACACAGTGAAAGTGTCCTGAACAGTATTTTGTGATCTGAGAAAGCCCCCCTCCCTTTCTCATGAAATGTAGTGGGCCATGTAAGCTAATAAGAATCCAATATGTGCCTGCCAGCTGTACTAACCAATCAGGGAACTTCTGGAGCGACAGACAGCCCAGTCTGCCAGTGATTTTTCATTCTTACTCTAGACTGAGGGAAGGAAGGGGTGGGGCAAGGGTGGATTCATGTTGTGGCCAAGTCTACACAACACGAAGAAGTAGGAATTTTACTCTTGGTTAATGTTATAATCAACTTTAAAAGTTCCTTTCACTTTTTTCTTTTTTAATTTGAAGTGTGTTACAGGTATGAAATCTACCGGTAATAGTTTTGACTATTGTATACAATGTATGCATGTCCTACTGTAGACTTTTTTTGTCATCACAGGGCTAGTTGTTTTGTTTGTTTTTTTTCTCTCTGAAACAGCCAAGCTCTTACTGCCTTTCTTAGTTCTTACAAAATTGTTTTATGTTTTGTGTATTTGCTGCATGTGTATAATCTATCAATGAAAATCCCTATCGGTACACCTCACAGAGAAGAACTTGCATTGTTATAGTATTGACACAGAGGTGGGGTAAACGGAGACTCAACTTTGAAACATATTTAAACATAATCTTTCACCAGCAACTGTTGCGATCGATGACGGTGACTGCAGTGTGACCGTCTCTTCCAAACTTCAGCCTACTTATTGCTTTTGTGAGCTAACTTGAAGAATCTTCTCAATGCACCAAACTAGCACCGTCCACTCAAGTGTGTAGGCACACTCGAGAGATCAAGGGTTTCCACGGTGTCAGTGGGAAGACCTCAAAGTAATGAGCCAAACTATAGGCCTAAATGTTCATTTCCCATGCATTCTAGCTATGTCAGCTACTGGATATGGATTGACTACCTTGGGCCTCTCCTTGTCCTTAGCAAAAAAAGAGCCTGAAGGCACAGTATGTGAACTGGATGACAAACCATTTTTTTTCCCTCTGGGAGAAAACTAAACTTGATCTCAATGAAAAAGCAGGCCCTCTTCTCTCATTGAGAAATGTGATGGAAAAGTGGATCCCATCCCCTTACTCTGCAAAGTTCAGCCACTGAGATGTAGCATTAACTTGTATTTTAACAAGATTAAAATATATTTGTCCTGGAGATTAGCATACTTAAGTCCCCCTTTGCCTTTTCGGCAGTGGCAGTGTGCTTTGATCTGTGTTGCGTGGCAAGAGCCTGGCTTTGGCTTGGCCATCCGAGTGCCAAGTGTGAAATTGGCCTGATGTCATCTCCATTCTTCACCTTCTCCATCTTTCACCGGCTTAATTATATTTCCGCCACAAAGCCCTAGCACTTAATTGCATATTCAAGTTTGATAGGAAGCATTTAGAAACTATGGATAAATAACTCAGTGGGGGAGGGGACAGGAGGGGTCTTTTGTATGACAAGCATACAAGAACCATCAGTTGGCCTACTTGATATTTTTCTTTCAGCGTGACTGGCCTTTTGGCCTATTGTTTTGCTAAAGTTAAATGGGGGGGTGGGACTTGTGAACCAACAACAGGTGTTCTTTAACTCATACATTTTAAGACATCTTCGCTTAATTTTTTTTACAATGGACTCAAGTTCAGGCCCCTTGAACACATTTTTAAAAAAGTTTTCAAGCTGTAATTCAGTTTATGTAACTTTTACATTTACATTCTGTTTTATACATAACTGTGCTACTCCTACTTTTACTTGTACTGTATGTTGACTAACAATTTTTAGGCATTCAGACTTGCTGGTACAGTAGATTGTCTGTGTCTCCATGCTACAAAGAAGTCCGTCCCATGCCATTTTTGCTGTGGGGAAAATGGCTCGCCCATGGCAGTGTTATGGATCAGACCCAGTCTGATTCGGAGTTGTGCAAAGAGAATACTGAAGGAAGCGAAGCACCTGCAGCTGTCATAAGGCTTTGACCTTCAACTGGGTCTCCTGGCCACAGACTCCATTCAGGAGCCACGCTGCGCGTCTGAGCGGCACCGGCCTTTCTCTTCCCCGTGTGGCTCATCAAGTCAGTGACCGTTGGGCGTTACTTCCACATACAAGCTGAGCCAGAATAGAAATGCAGATGAGCCCCTCTGGCATTGAAGAGCAGGTCAATGCTGGCGATGGTCTTCAGATATGGCTTTTATAAGGTGGGATCTTTTCAGTAACATTTTTAAAATAAAAACAAAACAAAACGTACAAGCCTTCAGGTAACTTCACACTGCCATAGGCCTATTTCTGTTCTTAGCTTTGGAAGACCAGTCTTCATCCCTCTCTGATTGCCGTATTCACATACGTTTTGATATCTTTTGAAAAACTTGGTACACTTTACTAATGTGGTTTATTTTGTCCCAAAAGTTTGTCAATAACATTAGGAGTGTTATTGTTAATCTTAACCTAGACTGATTTTCCTTTTCAGCTTGGCAGAGGAAATTCATTCATGTCTAACGTGCGTCGTCTATCGTGCTTCTCGGTAACTCCAAAGAGTTTTGAATGTTCATGTTCTTTGCAGAGAGCCTATCAGTCACCGTGTATGCAAGCCTAGTCATTTTCGATTAGGCTACATAAACGCATTTTGGGGGTATTACCAACTAGTGTCAAGATTTGCACCAGCTAGGCTACATAAAAATGAAATGTGCTTGTGGTCTTTTATTTTTTATTTTGCAGAGTTTGCGCAGTTGGCCAAACTTTCAGGTTTTGGTCGAGATAAATTGAAAATTGTAGGCTTTACATTTTGATTTGGCATATTATTACATAAACCACCCCAGGATATTGCTAGAATATGGTTCATGCTCTCCAAATAGGCCAATCTAAAGTAAGTTTCAGTTTCAAAGTTTCCTTTGTAAAAATAGTTTTCTGATTAATCATTTTCCATACACACAGGCCATACGACCAAAACTTAACACTGCTCCTCGAATGCGTGAGATTGATTGCAGTATTGCAGCAAACTTTAACAACAAATATGGAAATTCAAAATACAAGACATTAAATTATGGTTTTGAATCAAGTTTTATTTACTCGTTTTTTGAGTTCTCGGGCTGCAATTATACACAAAATCACGATAGAAAATTATGTACAGTTGCTTCCTCAAAGAGAACCACTTGAAATAATAATAGTAATAAAAAACATCACCAATTAAAATGGTTTGTTTCTCTTTTTGTACACATTATGTCGTAACTGAAGGCAATGGCCTGGTTTTGATAGAAAGAGTGGGATTTCTGTATTTATTTTATACCACAGTTCTTATAGGAAAGTTCATTGTTGAACTTAAGGCAAAGTGTGTTCGTTTGGTGAGTCTCAATTCACACACACTTTTACAATGTTCACTTTACACTGCATACCATGAGCATAGCATAACACTGATTCTATCTCCAACTTAATACCCCACTCTTTACTTTCTTGTTGTGTAAATTATGACTTGCAGCTTTCATGCAAAGGCCTCAAATTTTTCATCAATAAAACAAGTTATTGCAAGATAAATAAGCAATGTAAACACATCCGTTTCTCCATACATCTGAGCGTCAGTACATTTTTTTTCAAGGCGGCATTTCGAACAAACAACAGCACTGTGAACTACTGGCAATAAACTGAATCAATAGTTTAAATGTATAGACAATAAGTATCTGCATTATAAAATTGTAATATGTGTCTCTTGTCCTTATTTTTGTTTCTGATGCGTCCAGGTCTAAGTGAAATAGCTTAAGAGTGAGGATTTGTCTGTGAAGTCACTGCATTTCGGCACATAAAGAAATAAAACCTGTTTTTAAAAAGAGGTGTTAAAATATTGCTTTGTCATAAAACTATATTATATATCATAAAAGCCTCCACTGGCAGCGTTAAAATGATATTATCTAATAGAACTCTACACCAGATGTGCGTCAAGTTACATACAGGTCATAAATATGTTTGCCAGAACTTTATTATTAGTTATGCATTCGATGCTTTCGGAGTTTTGAAGTTGTGTCAGTTCCATAACCTAACCTAGACTACTGCATGACGACTTCTTCACCTCTGACCCATAAATAGCCTACTGTGGTCTGTACAACAATGCTGTCAGGCTTGCAGGAAAATTAATATGAATGCCACATAAATATACCAGCTCTTAATAGACGTGACATTCAAACATAATAATAAAAACAAAACCATAAACAAACACTGATATAAAATAACATTAACAAAGCCGTCATGTAAATCACAGTTGCCTGAATGCAGCAGAAAAAATCTTTGGACTTCAGCATGAATTTCATAGTTACTGTAACGTGTCTCAACATCAAGTGCCAATCAAAAGCGCTTGTTCAAAAACTTTCAGAAAATTATACAGTAATAGGCTATTAATATTTGCAAAAGTTTTTTTGTTTGTTTTGTAACAGCATACTTGTAAATTATAAGCTATATACACATAATATTGCAGAGTGGGTACTCCATACATAGGCTATTTCAAACTTATAAACGCTGGTATTTTTTGTACACTGGCCCTTTAAATTATTGCATTGGATCATTTTTTTTCTGGCATTAATCACTGTCTGATTTGTCATCTCCTTTTACTGTTGTGGCATGATTGTAGAGTCCCTGTGCCATCAGCTGCATTGCAAGTGAATTCTTGTTCCCAGTGGCTTTCTTGATCTTGGCCCTCTTGTTCTGAAACCATATTTTGATCTGAGATTCGTTAAGACCGAGTTCTTGCGCCAGACTCTGCCGTCGCTGTTCTGTGAGATACCGGTTATTTTGAAACTCTGCCTTCAGTCTCTGAAGTTGCTCGGCTGTAAAGGCAGTTCTAGGACGCTTGTCTTCTTTACTTGCAGTACTTGCAGCTTTTTTCTTTGGTTTGCGAGATCTTGGCCCTGTAATTTTGAAAGGAAAATAGATGAGTGATTGAACATATTCATAAATATCATCCAAGGTATGCTGACCTACACAATAACAAATCCTTCATATAGGCCTAACAAAAATCCCTCAGAAATCGGCTCATCATCAAGAGAAGGACACTATTTGTTCAAAAAGTATATATTTGGCTACTTCTGGGCACGTCTGCATGATACAGGCAGCCACACAGCAGTTAATGATGTGCTTTGAATGAATAAGTAGCCTTGTCTATAGCGTAGCCTATCTCATTGCCGGAGTTTTAGACTAGAGTAGGCTAGATGGGTGCTTGGGGGTGGGGTGATGACTGAAGCAAAAAAAAAAAAAAAAGGGGGGGGGCACTTTCCTTTCACTTACTGTTTCCATAGGAACCAGATTTGTGAGCAGGAGTTGTTCATAAACTTGTTATAAATATCTTTAAGATGGAGCAGCACCTGCTTATTCACCATTTCCAACACACAAATAGATTCCATGGGAGTTTCATTTCAAGCAAAGACCAATTTTGTCGCAGTGAAGAACATTCGCTTCTCTATTTAGCCTATCTTTAAAATTGTCTCAAATCAATTAAGCTATGAATTAAGTTATTTCATGTGAGAATGTCTCGTTCCATAAAGAAGCCTAGTCCTCTGTTTTTAGTCCATAAGGCAAACCATATTATGTTCTAACCTATAGACAGTCATGTTTTATAAAAACCTCGTATGCCTTTGCACAGCTAGGCACAAAGGAAGCATCAAAGATGGACCTAATTTAATAACCATTAGCTTAATTTAGTTAACACAAACCTGCATTAGGCTATATTTCAAGGCATAGTCTAGGCCTATATTGAGCTTAATGTTCGAGGTTTTCTTAGTGCATTTGGGCATGCATTTAAATTATGAACAAATATCCAATGGGTGACTTACTTATAAAGAGACCCACACTTTTGCATGGGTTAACACGACGATATATGGTGCAATGTATACAATTTGCTGAAATTGTAGATGTTTTCAGGTTGTTTTCAAAACTGCCTAATTTTAGTTTTACGCATGGGCCTTTTAGAAGTTAAGGCTATAGGCCTAATACATTCGATGTTTCATAGGCCTTCCAAACCGAATTATGTTTAAATTCTTGGGTCTCTAGTGATTTTTCATTATTTAGTTGTATTTTTTATTAATGTATCTACATTTGGAGACGAGCAATACTTCAGAAAATGTAGAACAGCATTTCCTTAATTGTTCAAAACATTTCTCACTCATGGATTCAAATCTATTGTCAAAAATATGCAAATTTCATTAACAAAGACGAGGGTTGAACAATGGAGTAAATCCCAAGTTTTTGACTTGCAACAAAATTATTATATGCAATTTTGCTATCAAAGTTAGCTAACCCTCTAAAGCTTGTATTTGAACAATCGACTAGCCCAACTTATTTATTTAATAAATTCCAGGCTACATCAAGCTACTCATAGTGTATGCTCTCTGCTAACTGAATTAGCTGGTAAGGATTAAAATATGGGCCAATGGAATAATTTTTCAATTATTCCAAAGACAAGACCAAAGACAAGGTTAGAAATACATGGTCGATAGATTTATTTGTGGGCCTAACCATATATTACATTTATCGCATAGCCTAATTGTGGGCACATCTAAGCCTCAACTTAAAAAGAAAAGGGAATGGCACCCATATTGGAAACATACTTCGGTAATTATCTATCTCTTAAAACATATGTATGAGCTTTTTTGTATTTAAAAAAAATCCAGGAGTGCATAGTAGTTTTTTTTTTTCTTTTTCTGACGCCATTGAATGAAGTTCCCTGGGCTAATTTATGCATCCTCGATCAACAGATTTATCATCAAAAGAAAAGTCGGGATATGATGGTAAGCCTATGCCACCATCCCAAATGTGGCTTGAACAGAAAAAAATAAACGAAATACACTAAACAAATGGACAGATTGTTGGCGGGCGTAGTCATGGTCAAAGTGAACTAATTATTATTCCATGCAATGGGGTTTCCGGAGATCCCTGCATCCATTCAATGACCACTTTTTATTAGGCTATTCTTACACCCATTCAGTTGAAACTATCAGAAAAAAACAGGTCAGACCGATACTTCGACAAGATGCAACTAATGACAAAATGCAACTAATAGGAGAGAGAATTTTTCGAAGAAAAAAAAAAGTTGGCGCTCACCTGATGATGGCCGATCCGAATATCTGGTACAATACACCCAGGCTGGCCAGAGCATAGACTGTGAGGGGGAGTTGTTGGTTTGTGAACTATCCGAATCTGAGCTTAGGCACTGATCCCCACTCTCTTCTCGGGGCTTCAGAGGCGCTTCCTCAGAAATGCTCGCTTTCTTTACTCCATTGATGGAGCTGGGGCTCGAAGTTCCTTCTTCTGCTACAGTCCCCTCCACCTGACCCAGTCTGAAAGCCAAAGAGTGATTCTCCCGTCCTCTGCGAATACCTGATTCGCGGTTTAAGGTCCCCTCTTTCCTGCGTCCAAAGTCAGGTCGTAGAATATTGTCGATGAAAAAGTTGGTAATTCGATGTGGGAGAAGGTTTGCCGGTGCTTGTAATAGAGGAAGAATGGCTCTGTTGGATTCATCACCGGAGTCCTGGCGCTCTGCATCTCTGTTGCTATGATCATTTTCTTCCATTCTGAAATTCTCTCCCAGCACTCGATCTTTAACCCCTTTCTCGCTCTCCCCCACACAGATATTCGAATTCCAGTTTTAAATTGACTTAATTTTCCCTGTTGTTGTTGTTATTTATAATTAAACATAAATAAAAGTAGCACGCAAAATCCCCTCACCGAAGACGATTCTCTTTAAATGCCTCAGAGCCGCATTTGGTCGAGATCACAAAGAAAAAACATAGTTTTACTATTTAAATCCAGAGCTGGCTATTCTTTTCATCTCGTTTGTGTTACTTGGTTTTCCCTGCAAAAGCAAGGTTTTCACCGTTTAAATCTGCACGAATAACGATGATTCGTATGCTGCCTAAACTACGCGTAAATAAAGAGGCGCGACTGGTTCTGAAATACTTTCACTATGGATTTTTGTTCTTATTTTTAATACGCGTACCCCAGAGTGACGTTGCAGTCCGGTATCCAAGACACGTGCCTTGAACCAATAGAATAACAAGAATCGAACCACATGATCTAGTGACTCCCGCATAAATGACAGCACCCAACCTCGCCTTAATTTCCCTTTTTAAAGCTATAGTATATTTTACACCGAGAAATAATTATGCCCATATGAGTTGGATATATTCTTAATCGACATCGATTTATCATGTGTACATTTCTCATTATTGGATACCTCCACAAGCGAATTTTCTAATTCGTGATATTTCGGACCTCCAATGAACAGTTGTGGTGAAAATGTCCAATCACATTGAGGGGGAGGCGTGCGTAATGAGAATGGGCACTCGGTGTTTACTTGGCGTAGCCAACGAGAATACTTCAATGGCCAGAAAGTTAGCTTCTCTGTTTGCATGCTTCAAAAAGAATGAATATGTGCAGGGCTGTAGTCGACGTAAACAACAGAGGAAACAAATTTATATGATTGCAAAATATCTTTCTCTGACGTTAAATATCAATTACCCCATGCTTCACATGAAGACACCGACCCTCAAGTTTATTTGACGCTACTTGCAAAGCTACTGGCAAACCGTGAATTCATGCTTGTGCTGTGTCAGCACGTCTGCAGCCATCCATTTAAGCAGCGTTTAAGCCCGAAAAACGCACGGACACCCCTGCATACTGTTTAATGCGCATCCCAGGGAAGGACTCGTGGCCCATTGGGAGAAACTGATGGTGCACAAACAGCCAGTAGAAAAATTAAACTGACTCTTACACCCTTAACTTATGGTGTAACTAAAATATCTCGCATGTACAAGTACAGTCTAACGATGCGTTTCCACCCAACAGTGGAACCGGTCCTAATTTAACCTTTACTGGCTGTTGCTGAATTGGCAAAGGCTACCTGTACAAACCGACGTCTTTAGGTGCCTATCCTATATATCGGTAACTGGTCTTCCCATTAATATCCCGGATATTGCAATTAGGTTACCTTGAGATGGTGGGATGGATGGATAGATAGATAGATAGATAGATAGATAGATAATGCAGGCCTACATGTTGAATAACGAACGATAGATAGATAGATAGATAGATAGATAGATAGATAGATGTGAGTGCCTACATATTGAATAATAATGGGCACGCTATTTCAGGTGCTCTGAGTGCAACATCCATTTTTGACTGACCTATTGACCTTCAGTCTGAACAATTACATGATATAGACTTTGTCCAGACAAGGAAAGACAAATTACAAAAACAATTGTTCAAGTAGCTTGCTCTTTTTGTTTTCCTACTCCGTTGCATAGCTCAAAGTTATACTCGAAAGGAACGGATGTGATCTGGGACCAGTATTAGCTAGGCTATATAGCCTAATAAGAACATGAAGATCCAAGGCTGTCGCCAAAGCCAGGTGTAAGAGTTGGTCGTATGTTAATTTTTAATTGCACCTCTTTACATTTTGCATAATAATGTATAAAAAACGATAGTAATGCCTTAATGTCACATAGAGTGAGGCTGGAAGCAGGGTAGGGTATAGGCTACAATTGCGTCATGACATTGTGAGACTTTTGTAACGCCAAAGGGGCCAACAGAGGATAATGACCCGCTGTTAGGCTGACTTCAAATGCTGTTCACTTGAATTCTGCAGATCACTGTTCATTCACAGCGTCTCCACAGACCGGGCTGAATCTGATCGATGCCCGTGAATGACAGCCAGAGCAGTAACAAAAGTAAGGAGTCAAAATAGCCTAGGCTGTACTCTCTCGTCAATCAATTTTTTTGTTAGTCACACGACGAGCGTCTTGTAAACACCGCATTGATTTTAACTATATAAACATGCAAAAATATAGCAGTTTACCCTATTTCTTTGAAATGTGATTGGCTATAGCCTACTTTGTGAGTGTGATTGGCTATAGCCTACTTTTTGAGTGTCTAAGATATGTGTTTCCTTGTGTTTCCTTATTTACCCCACAAACATTAGGCTACACCAGATTACTTAAAACTATCTAAACCAAGGCCACATGACAACACATGACATGCAGCCACACTTTCCGAGATAATTAATAAATAATAATTTAATAACTTGGAACAGGTTGAAGAAAATCGCAAAGTAGCCTACTCCATCCGTTCAAACAGAATATGAAAATGTATGGCTATTGGCTGACAATGCAAGGCATTATTGCGCCTCTTTTGCTAAATTTGAAGTTGAACAAATAGCAGCTTCAGTTTAATTGTCTCATTAATTATTTTCATTTTAACCTTTGTTCTGTTCGACATGGTGACAATAGGCTACTGCATTATGGTTTACAATTATCCTTACCCAAGCAGGTTGATATGCAATCATGCTTTGTTAGTTATGAGAGCAGACCTAAGTGAGAAACCTCAGATGCTGAAAGTCAAAACACTGTTAATTGACAGAAATTCTAGACGTCTCACGACCTAGCAAAAAACAGGCCAAAGGAAATTGATACTTTGACAAAATATCTTGAAGTTGAACAGATTCCTATGGATTAACACCTTCGAAACATTTCACACCTTAAATGACTCCAGAATGAACTGCTCTGATCTTTAATAGCTAAATGTTTGGGTTAGGCTACACTTAATACACTTTTCTAAAACATTCTGAAATGTCCCCTGTGGCCTATGTAGGATAAATCTCCTGCACAGACACCTGGAAAATAACATAATGGCCAAGACTATAATAAAACACTCTTTGAGCAAAATCACATGAAACCGACACGGTTGGTTGTCACGTGGTCTGCAGTATTCCGCTTGATGAGAATAGGCTACGTATTACGTAGTGGTAAAAGGTGAATGTCTCTGTTTAGCCTACAAACTGAAATAATGTTGGGCAACACATAAAATGCAATGGGTCTGCACAGTCTTGCGAGGCTCCTAATGTTGAGTGACAGGAGCTGCAGAGTTTTGCTCTTCGGCTACTTGTTGGCAAGAGCGCTCCTGTTCCTTTCACCGTGAGGTATAAAACTTTGTGTAATGTTCTCTAAAATCTCACAGACACAACCAATACCACACGGGTTTTGTTTTTGCTTTGCCTCAACTAGCTGAAAGCCTTGTGAGCTGTGGCAAAGAAGGATTTTGTGAATGAACGCCCGGGCTTTTGCCAGCTCACAGATCATAGGATGCAGATCAGCACACAGATGCTCTCCTTTCAATGGCTATGATATCGAGGCTAGAACAATGGCGGGGTCATGCGGGATCTCCTGGCTTCCTGTCGGCCTTTGAAAAAACAAACCGAGGGAATAAAAACACCGTATAGGGGGACCCTAAGGATCAGCAGAAAGGTTATAGACCACTTCCTATTTCGGTCAGGGAGCTTAAACTGTGAGGCTGACTGGCTATAATATTATGCGTCGTTTTCTCTCAATAACTAACCCTGAATTTTACTTGGTAATGAGTATTATGACTTGATTTAAGGCTGCGTATGTTCTAACATTTTAGTAAAATTTAGCCTATTGTGCGTACTCATAGTATATGCAAAGGTATAGTGTAAAAGTGACACTGAGAATTTAATTGTCATGAAAAGTACATATACCAATTACAGACTATGGTGTAGGAGTGAATTATATGAATGATATAGGCTATTGGTATGAATGATATATTGAAATCTACATCATCATAGGCACTAGGCAGCAATAATGTGAATTCTGGCTAGCCCTATGAAATCACAAGATTTAAAATTATTATTAGTAACCTGTTAAAATTTGGCTACACTGGCAAAAGTGGCAGATTCATTTGGCTTTAGTAGGCTGTTACTTGCCCATTTTGGTGGGTGTCTACCAGCAAACTAAAGGCACTGTTGTTTCTGGCTTTTAATTACGTGTTAATCCGTCTGATCTGTCTGGCGTATCCTGATGAATGCAACGAGAAAAGCATGGGTCGGAAATGCGCTTTGCTGGTTTCTCTTCAGTTGCCAGGCTGTTCTTCTCACTCTGTTGAAAATTAAATTGTAAAGGGGTGCTGCCCCTTTTCTTGAGTAACCTATCTGCTACTCTAAAAGTTTATTCAAGTTTCTGATGTGAATTTGCCCACGCTTATAAACGTTGGCCCAGCTGACAGAAAAGTATGACGTTTTAAACACAAAATATTTTATTTACCACAATAGGCCTACAGAAAAAACTAGATCTACTTCAAAATGTTAAAACTCTGTATTTATTTCATGCGCAAAAACGCAATGTTGCGCGTTAACCTGTGGGCCCGAAAGTAGCCTAGAGATGAATGCATAAGCAAACAGTCGTCCTTAGTTGATTTTAATATATGAGTAGTCAAATCAGTTGGCATATTTTCATACTGGCCACTTCCTACAGACTTAATCAGCTGGTAAATATGAGTACTTTCTTAATGTTGAATGACCAACCCGAACACTTCACAGGCCTTATCACCTTGAACTGGAAGCGTAACAATATAGCCCGATTTAATGTAGAATGCCAGTTCATGGACCACAAGATTAAGAGAATTTAATTTAGGCTACCTCTTTGGTCCTGTAAGGGTTATTTTTTTTCTGTCGGTGTTACCTGGAGAGATATCTTGTGGGGACACAGGATCCAGTTCAAATTCACATTAGTAAAATTGCAATTCACAAAGCCCAAGAGTTAGAGCTGGATATCAGTCACATTGATGCTGTTTATGGAAATGTGATGCAGATTAACATTTTCATTTCCGGAACAATTTCCTTAATTATTTTCCACTGGTGAGTCACATCAAATGCCTAATTTTATAGAGGATGTGAAAGTGCCAGCCTGTCAATCAAACGAAAGACAACGTGCTGGCCTTGCTAATTGTCCACTGACCGCAGATGAAGAGGTTAGAGCTTTACACACGGTAAGATTTAACATGCTGCCTATATTTTTGTGGACACCTTTTCTTGTATAGATGCCCCACCCCTGTGGTGGCGCTAAGGGTGCGCCAAAAGTTCACGTTTATAAGGGCAAGCTGCAAAAACGCACGCATAATCAATATGTAGCCTACCAGACTTATTTGAATAGTCTTTACAGATAGCGAGCATTAAATTTGAAATGCTGCAGTAATTATGTAGCCTTTAGGACACAAGGTGTTATGCAAGTCATTACCATGACCTAGGCTATCATAACCTATGGCAAATGTAAAACATGTTTGGATTTATCCCAATAAAATAATGAGGACGACTACAGGAAAACTTTGAAGGGCTGATAAAGCAGGCTATTCTTTTTACGCAAGTTAGGTGGGCCTCCCACTGACGGAATTGTCCCAGAAAACATATTTTCCTGACTTGTGAAAGTCTTATTGTTCATACGCGGTGCTTTGCCTGTGTGAAAGCGGCTTGAATAAAATCGATCCTTTCCGTTTGTGTTTTTTAATAAGCCTAGTCGAACTTTCCTATTGTGATTCCGTGGTCAGGCATAACCGGTAGGCGCACAATAGTTGTAACGCTTGGTGGTCACCAAAAATAGCTGAGCCATCAGTCTGTCAAACGTGCCCTATTCATGTATATTTCCATTCTTTACCGTTCAAGTTTAATGTCGTCAAAATGTGACATGTCTTGTATCAGGGTCCAATCCATGTATAGGCTAGAGAAATCTACAAATGCAACACTTTTATCAATAATTTTGTTATTGCAACTCATGATAGTTAATCAATTTCGGAAATGAAGTTTCAGCAACACCTAAAATGTTTTCCTTAAACTTTTAACGCGACCATAAGCCTAGGCTAATACTAGGCAAATGCTCATTGATGGATATTGCTGAAGGTTGCACTGGACCGAAACGCCCCCTCCTTCTCAGAAAAGTTACTCACATGGAAACGCTTTTTAGCAGATTTAAGCAAGTATGATGGCTGGCCAGAATCAGAAAGCTGATAATATTGCTGTGGAAACGCGCGAGCCGGGGGAGAGTGTGCTCATCCCATAGCCTGGATGGCTGGGACAGATAAATCTGAAGAATTAATAACGGCTAAACGACTGGGAAAGGTAAGTTCAAACGCACACGTCAGTTTAAGGTCCCTTTGGGCCACTCTTCTGATTTCGTTTGTGTCCTCAGTAAGGAACTTGCGTTGTTGTGACACTTGGCAGGATGTTCACGTGGGGGAAGTGTGTGATAGATTTAAAGTAGGCAATGTAAGAACTGAGCCTTTTGATTATCACAGATATTGGAAATGCCTTTAACAACACCAATGTAATGTTACATAGCCTGGTGATCTAGAGATATTGATCCATATGGGAATTCAGAACTGCTTTATCATTGACGTGTGCAAGTGACCACATTAAGGTTACCTAGGCATCAGTGTCACTTTTCATTGTGTAGGCTAATCAGTGGCCCTGTCAATTCGCAATCAGCCTATCCCCACACTCATCAAAAAAAGATGGAATAGCCTATTCATCATCTCATGAGCGAAAAATATCAAGACCTCATTGAGGATATCGAAATCTTGTCAAGGTTAGCCTACATAAAATGCTTGCGGTTACCTGTACAGGCAGGTGTAGGCTAAAACAAAATGAGAATGGAGCCTAGGTAAAAGGCCGTTGAATATTTAACATGGTAACCACTAGACTACTGAAGCGACTTTAGCCTACAGGTGAAAGTGTGCGCTTTACTCCTTATATTACAGTTGTATATGGGAACTGATGACTTCACAGTCCTTGCGCCTGAGCCTCGGTATCATGGTTACAGAGGTGGCCTGCCCCCTAACTGGGTATGGGTCTGGGAATTCGGCAACAGTTAATCCCATCGCGCTGTCCGAGGCCTTTGTAGAAAACCCAGCTGCTCAAATGGAAAGACTGCTTTCAACTCAGAATCAACCTTTGGGTCTGATGTTTTTTCTTCAACCTTGAGGGATAAATCCGGTCTGCTGACATGCAGAGAAAGAAGATAAAGCGTTTGAAAAAGCCACTTGAGCCATGTCTGAAATACCAGTCGAGTATAAAAGTGTAGGTCAAAAGTCAGACAAAGAATGAAAAATGAAAAACAATTCACATAATTTCAGCATTTTCTTAATAATAATATATTCCCTTGTCCTGAGACAACAAATAAGCTAAAAAGACCTGTGGAGTTATTGCTTGTTTGTAATTTGTTAGATTACAGGACTGCCTACTTGTATAGTCTGATTTTAATGTTGACAATCAAATTTGCTGCTCCACATGTGTTAAATAGGCTACATAGTAAAGGCATATTAAAAGTTAATCACAATATTCCAGTGGCTTGTTAGCCTATTTAGGCTATATCAATGTTATCAATGCATGCCTTAAACATGCTGCATAAAATATCACTGCTATGCAAAATGTATGGAGCTACAGCCATGCAAACCACTAGGCCTAATCAAAGACTATATAGAAAGGCGCCATATCACTGATTTACACAATATAGAAGTGATGTGACCTTAAGCCTGCACATTTATTGTGAGATCTTAAATAAAAACGAAATCTCTCCCTCCTCAGTACGCTATATCACTAAATATGTCATTCCTATACAGAGATTAATATGATTATTGAATTAAAGTATTATGCATATTATTTAAATAATTGAGATATTAAAGCAGCACTGTGCCGTTTTTGCTGTAAAATTACCTAAAAGGAACACAAAACCCTCTAGACATTTCCCCGAGTCTTATTGGCACTGCTTGAACATGCTAATTGATGTCTGATGGCAATGCAGTTAGCAATGTCATGTTGTAACTGGGTTTTCCTGTATTTTGGTGGCTTCCTAACAAAACTACAATGCCCATCCTAGATGGCTGGCGGGAATAAAACTTGCTTTTTACCACCATGCTTTTGACTGTCATCCAAATTAATTTGAAGATGTTACCAAAGCAAATGTCTGATGAATAAGAACAGGTCAGTGGGGAAAAAGTGTGCCATGCTCCTCAAATAATTGCATGAGAGTCAACTACGTGTTTTAAGCACAAACTCGTTTTTGCTCCCTACTGCGTATAATTATCCAAATTACGCACCATGACCTGGGCCTATGGGCTGCAAAGTGAGCAGACACTATGAGCCTTTAGTTATAGTGCGATATAACACGTTCAAAGAAAAGGTAGGCTATACGACCAGGCTGTTAACAAGGTATAAAACTTCATTTTGTGATCATGACACTCAGCACCATCGTTCAGATAACAAAACAACAACAAAAAAAACGGTTCATAACGACGCCCATGCAGACTTTGGAGAAAAAATAATGTGTTAAAAATGAGTTGGCACAGACAGCTTTTTGAATTTCATGGATCTTTTTAGACACCCATGCTAATGACAGTTTCAATTTCAGCAGACCATTTAACAGGTGGTACTTTAATGCATGAAACAAAATAAAACCATTAGATTTTCAATGATATTAATTATTTCATGATCCATCTGAGTCACCAAAGCGCAAAATGCCCGCCTCCATGGGCAAATGCCTCTCAACTGAATACATTTAAGCAGGTAAATTCGTTGTTGTCAGAATGTAAAACAACATATAGCCTATGCATTTTTAAGACTGGGTTCAGAGTCCAAATAAGTCGAAATGCAAAACGAAGAGGCGCAGAAAGACAAGAGTGTCTCCAACTTAATAGAGACCCAGCGGACCTGAACGCGCGGTCTTTACAACGCGCTCCTTGTGAGGGAAAGGCGCATAAGCTCCTTACGATCTCCTAAAAAGAGGATTTAACCAGTGGTCCACTGCAAATAAAAAAAATGAATCTTTCCACAGATAGCATACTGCTGGATAGAGCTGTAATAAACACTTGGAATAAATACTAGTAATTTGGCCATAAAGGCCTATAACTCTCAGTCATTCTCCTGAAAGTCGTATTGAAATAGGTTAAATCATTGTTCAAGACCTTAATTAAAGACTTAGACCCATTTTACGTTTTGTAAACCAGTAGATATGCCATACTGAGAGAGAGAGAAAAAATGAAAACACGTTTATAGCCTCCCGATCTGTAGGCTATGCAGGGTTTAATGAATTTAACACACGTTAATTGGGTAAAAATGTTATTCGAAAGTTACAGGCTTGCTGAGGAAGACAAGTGAGACTCACTAGAAGTTCTGGGTAGGCTATCTGAATTCATACCTAAAAAAGGTGTAATAAAACCTTGTGTCAGCATGTACCTGTGTTTTAACCTTGACATATTGTGAAGGATATTTTAAGATCATTCCTTCACATCACTCCTCGGGTTATTCATCAACCAGGAATAGTATTATGCTCAATGCTTATCAGGACTGATTGCCCTAATTAAAAGAGTTGCCCCCCTTTTTTAATATGGATTCACTGATGAAATCTCTTTGTAAGTATACTGTATGTCATCCCAGAGGGCAATTTTAACAGACATATTGTTGAAGTAAATGTGCTGTAGCAGGTCACTTTTTAGTTTTCAATTAACATGGTGTTATTAAAATGTAATGGCCCCGGTGATTCGTTCAGTATATCTTTAGAGACTACCCTTAATTTAATTTTCAGATGGGTTTAGAACCTTAGGTGCTTGTCAGCGTACTGTTTGGGGGCACTGAGTAGTTTAAAAGGGCCTATGGCCAAGCGCGAGGTATCATTATGTCAGACCTAGTTAGCCTCTGTCTCCCGGGCTATAGGCCTACTGCACTTAAAGAAAGGTGTCGTGTAAACATCCATGGAAACACATGGCCTAATTTACGGTGAAAAGTCTAGGTCGTGACCAAACCAATAGGGTAACTTGTGAACTAATCACCTTTTGCCTATTTGAAGTGAACACAAAGTTTTACAGCGACATCTACCGGACTAGATTATTTTTAGATCGTCACTCAGCAGCAAGAAAACGGTCTGTGTGTAGTGGTCTTATGTTATAGTGGTAGCCTGTTTGCCATAACCACGCCAGACACGCATCCGCCGATGTAGGCCTATAACTTCTACCGTGTTGATATCGCCTCCTACAAAAACTCCAAACACCTGGACACGTCTTGCAATAAGTCAGTTAGACCACCACTACCAGGACTCCAGTGTTTAGTTTTACAGTCATTTAACGTTTTTTACATCATTAGGCCTATGTAAAAATGAGAACAATTGGCCAACCCATGAATTATGAAATACAAACATAGCTCCTGGTTTCAGGAATGGCGTGCCCTAGGTCTTCATGACAATACTT
>JAODXP020000034.1:10349773-10369145 GCA_027497455.2 Sardinella longiceps
TAGTCCTGTACCTGTTATATAAACCCGTTCGCAATTTGGTGTTGGGGAAATTTCTCACTTGAACTGAGTTAGTGGGTACTTGGACATGAAAAATCACAGAGGTGCTCGTCCGCCATAGTGCCACGAATTTTTTAATGGTCAAATCAAATATAGCCACCATTGGTTATGGGCAATTCCATATCAGTTGACACAGGGCTGACATAAATTGGCGATTTTTGTGTAAAAAAGACTATTCCAAGTCTATTTTCTAGAGGAAATGCAAACCCAACTTTTCTCTTTCCTTGCAATAGTATGTTACTTTGTAGACAATGTGCAATTAGTAGATCTAAATTGTCTCTCTTAATGTCCCCTCAGGACATGTCTTAAGTTGGAAAAAGTTTAAAACAATGTTGAAAGAGTTGGCTTGATGTTTACGAACCTATGAAGTACTATATTGGGTGTAAGCATATTTATTGTTTGAGGGATCGGAGGGCCATCCTGTGGACAGGCTAGAAGTGTTAAGTCCAAGCTTTTCATATTATTGGTCCCTAAGAATGTGCAGAAATTACAGTTTGAATCTTTGAATTGTATCAATTCCTTCTATTACAGTAGACCAATCCAAGAATCCCTGTAATACAAACAGACAGCAAAACAATTCAGTGAGAGGTCAATAGGTGACTGTTGGGAAATGTCAAGAGAGAAGTCAAATTTGCATGTATAATCCTCATTCATGGAGGCTATTTTGGCAAAATTTGACAAAAGAACTAAATGATGCTAGCCCCTTGTACCAGGGACTATTTTGAAAACTTTAGACTTTACCCAGGGGTCTATCTCTCATCGCCACTATACATTCATGTGATAGTCTGGTTTGTGAGGTTATATGTAGTAGAATCTGATGCCTTTGGTTTCATCACAGCAGAAATGTATCAAGTGCTCATACTTGGGGTCTTTGAAAACTTATTATTGATGCAAACCTTTTATCAGTGACCCTATTATCATTAGATATGCTGACTTGCCATGAAAATGTCCATGGACATGGATTGGGGAATCTGTGGCATTCTGGTTAAGGGATTGGACCAGTCAAAGGGTGGACGGTTCAATCTCTGACTTGTTAAAGAGGGATTGTGCAAGACTCTCCCACATCCATGGATGAGGTGCTCTTGGGCAAGGCATCCAAACCTCCCACCTGCTCCCTGGGCACTGAAACAATGGCTGCTGGATTGATAGCTTGCATGCATGCAGACAAGTGTCCCTCAAGAATCACTATGCGTAACTTCAGAACTTATGTGCAATCCATGTTAAAAGCCTGTTTGATGGAAGCACAAGTTAAGGGCCAATAAAGAGAAAAAGTTTGATTTATCACTTTTAGCCTGTTTATATGGTGGCCCTCTGATCCCTCAAACAGTACTTCTAAGAGGTTCATAAATCTCAAGCCAACTCTTTCAGCATTGAAAGTTTTAAACTTTTTCTAACTTAAGACATGTCCTGAGGGGACATTACGAGAGACAATTTGGATCTACTAATTGTACATTGTCTACAAAGTAACATACTATTGCAAGGAAAGAGAAAAGTTGGGTTTGCATTTCCTCTAGACCTTGAAAATAGACGTGGAATAGTCGTTTTTACACAAAAATCGCCATTTTAGCCATCTTTGAGGGCTCATTTAGCTTCAAAGTAAAACACTTAGCCATCTCAATTTCTTTTCAGTGTTTTCTCTTCCTCATGGACTATATACAGATAAAGTTTTGAAAACGTGAGTTTTACGCATTCCTGATCACATGAGAACAAAAATGGTCTTTTTTTGTTGCTTCAGAAAAATAATCTAGGTTTGTTTCGATGAATAAGTCTTCTGTGGTGGGATTGACTGTAATTTCCATATGATATTAGACTACTAGACAGGGTACTGTCCCAGTGTTCAAATTTTTTGTAATGGATGTTGTTGCATTAAGAGAGGAGAGGGATTTTTTAAAAAAAATGTGGTGCTTATGAAACACTGGAATTTTCAGCATTTTTTAAGGCTGCTTTTATCCATTTTTGAAGAGGCATATCTCGGAAACTAAACAAGATATCTGGCTGAAATTTTGGTTTTAGTCTAATAAGACATGGTAGAATATTTGGACAAAAATATCAGGAAGATTTGAGGTCCAAGGTGTCGGCCCTGTGTCAACTGATATGGAATTGCCCATAACCAATGGTGGCCATATTTGATTTGACCATTAAAAAATTCGTGGCACTATGGCGGACAAGCACCTCTGTGATTTTTCATGTCCAAAGACCCACTAACTCAGTTCAAGTGAGAAATTCCCCCAACACCAAATTGCGAACGGGTTTATATAGCAGGTACAGGACTATTTCGGGACATTTCAAGAAGTACTTCGTGCATTCATACTATTCACCTCTTCGTTGCGCCGGTACTCTGAAGACTCATCTCCATGCGCGACGGCTGTCTGTGATACAGCGCACCCTGCTGTGAGCACTGCATCCGTACTGTCGGCTCCTATCTCCCGCTGAGCTTTGCCTGTCTTCGCTCCACTTCATCTTTCTGTAGGGGAGGGGCAAGGGGGACACCAAATGTAACTTGGACCTCAACCATATCACTGTTTCCTTTTACACACGCCAACATTTTTTCGTGGCAGGACACTCCTCAAACCTGCCGATGTGGTGTTCATAACTTAACCAAGATTTAACCAGAACTGGATTAGCGGTGGGAATCCGATATTTCGAGAGAATGGGCTTACCTTTTGCCATTCTAGCATTAAAAACAAAACAAAAAAAACTACTGTCAGTTTTTTTCCCCGTTTTTGTAAAATGTGGCAGTTCAGATAGCCTAAATGAAGACAATGTCAACAGACAAGGTGTGCAACACTTTAGCGTCGCTACCAAAATTGTGTAACATTACCTCTGAAATATTTTAGCCTAAAAGATGCGTCATCTTGCCTTACGATGCAGGACATTGAAATGATAACTGTCCATGATGTAAAAGGTGGTAGACCTTCCCAAAGGCAGCAGATTCGGGGCGGGAAATCTGGCTCGCATCCCAGAAATCTCTGAGCGAAAGGTTAACTGTCAGTCCCCTGCCGGGAGGAAATGGGAAGCGCGCTCTCCGGAGGGGGACAGGTTGCCAGATCAGCACGTCTCCTCCAGACAGCCACAGACAGACAGGCAGACGGGCCGTCAGAGTCTCAGTTTGGGGCCTCCCTGCCATCATGGAGGGAGGGAGAGATGGCTGAATGAACGAGACAGTAAAATTATAGACAGTAGCCAATCACCCCAAAACGTGAACATAGCCCAGACACAGAGTGTCGGTACTTGTGATCTTTGTCGTAGAGCAGGGCCTCTCTTTTTGAACAATTAGGATGGACAAAGACAGAAACACTACAAGGCCTCTATTCAGCATAATCTTTTCTTGCTGGATATCTCTGTGATGAAAAACGTGTCATATTTGCTCACCATCCTGACAGTTAGTCTTATGGACTTGGTAATATTTCATACAGATTGCCTTAGGGTTAACGGCACCATTTATTTTGTTTTTAATTAAAAGTGAAGCTATTGTGAAATGCAATAATGAATATCCCTGATGAACAAACAAGATTTATTGCTTTGTGTCTGATTTTCCATGCTAATTCTGAGCGAATGCCAACAAATTATCTGTTCAGTAATTCATTTGAGACTTAATTATGATTCACAGAGAATGGAAAGAGCAATCCATTTGGTTTCACTCTTGATTTCAGTTTTGTTGTATGAAAATGTCAGCCAGAAAGGAACGGCCCAGAGGGTGTAGGACTATTTCAAGAGAGGTTTGGACATCTAATAAGAGTTCTCTTTAAGCATCACTGTAAACCTCAGTCAAAAGAAATAGCATTCTGTTGATTGAAAAATTAACAAGTGCACAAGATTTGCTGTCTGAAGAGGCAGTTTACAGTAACATTTTCAAATACGATCTGTATACATCATGTATCAGGTTTGAGAGAATAGATTTATGTGTATAGATTTATAATTAGTTAATCAAATTTGTCTACAGCACATTTCAAAAGACATGCACCGATGAACACGCTTTGGATAAAAGCGTCTGCCAAGAACCTATAGACATATATTCTGTAAAAGCTAACAGTGTATGACATTCCATAAAATGCAGCATTGGTGATCTGTCTGTCTAAGATGAAAGGAAGTACATGAAATGCCATTTGTAATTTATTTCCTATTTTGTATTTCAGCCCCTGGAAGGTTGCTTGAGAATAGCAATGCAAAGCCTTTGTTTTATTCATCATGGGTGTTGGAGATCACTAAGGGAGAATGGAGGAGAGGGGTGGGTGGCCTGGTACTCAAGATTGCACTAATACACCTGTGTGTTTTGTTTGTCCACAGATTTAGACAAGGCTGCATGACATGTTCCTCAGATTCTTACTTATAGTCCTTAAGCATGTGTGTGTGTGTGTGTGTGTGTGTGTGTGCGTGTGTGTGTGCTGCTTCAGCAATCATAAGTCGTTTGTTTGTAGGGCTCAATAAAGATTATTTTGCTTTCAGAACAAGGCAAGTAAACGCGTTAGGCGTCTTATAAATCAGCGTAACAACCATATCAAATAATGACAGCTCTTCTCTTAATTTGCTCTCAGGTGCGAAAGAGTCATTTCACAAGTAATGAAATTAACATCAGCATGTCACACTGCCAGAACCAGTCTGGGGTGAGAAATTGGTGTGGAAATGGTGGGCAATGGTGAGTGGGGTCCAGATAAATAGGACAACCTCTATATGCATTGCCACTGAGCACTACTATCAACACAAGCTACATTTACTCAGATGATCATTCTGAGTTTAGAAAATTGAGTTTACTATGTGATATGAGGTGATTGCCAGTGTCTTTGCCACAGGAATCATTTGTCTAATGATATAGAGATATGTAATCTATCCTGCACCACAGACGCAAACAGTATTGCAGATGGGAGAGATGTGTGAGTGTTTTGGTATGGAAGGGATGTGCTTTGTGCGTGTGTGTGTGTGTGTGTGTGTGTGTGTGTGTGTGTAGGGGATGGGGTGGGAGAGTCATCACCATGGCCCTTTGCTCTTTCTGTCCTTGTGATTTGACACTCAAGATACTGTTTTTTTTTTCAGATATTGTTGACTATTATCTTTTGGTGTGACACTATCTACTATCAGAAAAAGTGGACCCCCAGAGAAGGACATGTCACCAAAAAAGTAAAAAATGGCTTTGGCTTCATAAAATGGATTGTGTTTCATAAAATGGGTAAACCAATATGACAGATATACCAAAGCACTATCAGTGAAATGAGTCTGGGTAAATAGCTTCTAATGAGATGGACACACTTTGTCAAACAGTCCAGGAAAAGGTTGTCAGAGCTTAATTCTGTCAGGTCAACAGGTCTCATGCACACGTCGAATCCTGCTGTCAATTAAATGATCCAATTATGCCTGCGATTGGATGCGTTTCAGAGTTTGTCAAGGTCTTTTAGCACTGATGCTTGTGCCGCTAAGGTGTTGTATGGACACTCAGTCAGGATGCATCTCAGCAGTTCTGACACCTCTTAATTATGAAATCAGCACGCAAATTTTGCATCGTCTGCCGAGAGCAAGCTGAGGCACAGGACTCTGGAAAACGCCAACCTCTCCTTCAACCTTGTTAACCGTGTTCACTTCTCTTTGGATTCACACAAATGCAGTCTCAATATAGCTCCCTTGTATTGTGATGACATCTCTGTCAGCTATTCTTCATGTCAGTGTTTTTTAAAATAAATACCATTATTCATGAATTATTGCAATGACTTATGAATTATTTTTTCAGTAAAAACATGCTGTATTCTTCCACTCTGCCTCATTATTATAGTACTTTTTCTTTCCGTCAAAAGAAAAGGGATGGAATTGAAGTGCCATAGACACTGGGTACAAATCAGGTATCTGATTGTTTGGTCTTCACCTGGTGATTTTTTCAGTTGGATTTAAATGGAGAGCCAGCATGGATACGCACTGACTGTGGGTTTCTTTTTCTCATCACACACACACACACACACACACACACACACACACACACACACACACACACACACACACACACACACACACACACACACACACACGTCACTTAAAAGGAAAGGTTGATTGTTTTCAATTTGAAAACATCCATACAGTCATTGGTATTAATGGGGAATGTAAATGAACAAAAATATTAAAAAAATTCAGTCCACCCTTCCGTTTAGTTCAGATATACAGTGGCCTATCAGTAAGGTGTCTGGTGTGAATGGTTTTGCCCTTTCACAGCATCTCCAGTGGTTGGGTCTAAGCACTCAGCTCCTAAACCAACATCACTGAACCAGGGGTGCTGCTAGGAATTTTGGCCCAACTGTATGAAATAAAAAAACATTTAAATAATGAATTACAAACACTGATTATAATGCTAAAGACCTAGTTAAGAAAATTTCCTGAGCTTTAAAGATGAACTCCTTCTAAGATAAACTCACCCCTTTCATAGGACAACAAACAAGCCCATATCCTGATTGCAGTTAAGCACTGGTGTGTTCTGTCCACATCAAGGTTTGGTCAATCCATGTTTGGCAAATAGGCCACCTTTCTTTCTGTCTTTCATTGGAGGTCAGTGCATCCAGCACAGTGTCCAGACCAGTACAGTGCCCTGGAGACCCTCCTTTTCCAACAGTAGCCTATGTCTTGTGATAGTCCAGAGATTTGTTTGTTTGTCCAGAGGTTTGTTTCAGTGTGACTCCTGCCTTCAGCTGTCACTCACTCGTTTTTGTTGAGACATAAAAGATATCCTCATAGTGGAGCACCTTGTTACAAGTTTTCTGAGATGTTTTTCTAACAAGGCATAGTTTAAGTATGTGTACCACTAGTGATGGGGACGAGACCACCCATGCCGTGTCCGAGTCAAGACAGAGTCCATTGGTTTTCAAATACAGTTGAGTCCGAGTCAAGGCCGAGTCTTTGAGGAAGCAAGTCCGAGTCAAAACCGAATCAAGACTAAGACCGTGAAAACATTTCAGCTTTCATATTCATGATTTAATATCACGTCAGTTAATAATCAAACTTAAAAAAATAAAAATAAAATAAAAAATAAAAACATTTTTGGCCCCGTCTCTCTTACATGTATATGACACAGGCATACACTAAATGTATTGTATGTATTATTGTGTCGTCCCTAATCAATCAGAAGAAAGGTTTGCACATTTGTATACTGTGTATACTAGTCCTTCTCCTCCCACTGTGGTCCAAGTTCGAGTCAAGACTGAGTCTTTCAAGGAACGAGTCCGAGACGAGATCGAGAAAGCAAAAATTGGGGACTCAAGTACAAGTAATCACTATTTACCATAAACAGCCAACTCAAAATGTAAATCCTTTATTAATTGCTTAAAGTAGCTCTACAAACATACTTTTTATTATTGATTTCTTGCTCAAATTAACTTTTTTTTTGGAAATCATTAGTTCTCAATGGCATGGGCTATAACGATGCCATTTGTGCCATCAGTAAAAAGGATTGTTTTTCATTGTTGCTCACTTTAGCTGAATATGAGACAATATTTAAGACATTTACGTTTCCCAAAGTAACAGAGTGAAGGTGGTCTAATCCTCTGTGCAGTAGATTCAAGGGAGAATAGCCAAATCGCATCATTAAAAACAAATAATTTGCCCTGTTTCTGTATGCTATGCTCTATGTTAATGATAACAAAGGTCCTTTGTATGTTTTTATTAATGCTATTACATAGCCTATATAATAGCTATAAGTTTCATATTACATACAACAGGCTACAAAATGTGCCCTGTTTAAAGTGTCCTGTCAAAAAAACATTTCTTGAGATTTGTAAAAAGGCAGCAGCATCACTACAGCCAGGATGATGTAGAATGTTGGCTCTGTCCACAACTGTACACCAGGGGGCAGCTTTGCTCAATATCAGCATCTATGTTGTCTTCGACTGTGTGAATCTGTTTCCTCATGACATAGGCCTTCAGTACCATGTAGCACAGTACAAACAAAATAAGCCATATAGCTTCACAATAAGTGTAAGCGATTTGGTTTACAAAGAGTGCTAGTAAATTCATTGGAACAGAGGCATAGATCCTAAAAGCCACTTCTGATGACTCTAGAAGAAAAAATGAACTGATGAAGCAATTCACTCTAATTAGCTTTGAAAAAATATTAAAATTTGCATTATTATATCACTTAAATTAAACTTATTAATAAGATAATGTGTTAATGATAGGCCTGATTACCAATTGAATGTTTAAAAAGTAATTGGAAAATTAATAGCCTATGATCTGTGGGGAAATACTACTGGCTGATTTAATGACCAGACATTAAAGCGAGTGGCCACAATATTCATGATATTCACATTGTATTAATAAGAGTGCTTGAAATTAGCACTGACTAATTGTTTCTGTATTAGGCCTGTACGAGGCCAGCACAATGGCCTATACTCTACAGCCACTGGAATTGAGGACACATTGTCTTCACATTACATTAGCAGACATGCCATTTCAACAATCAGAAACTTCACTGGCATATCAAACTTGTTTTTATTTGGGGGGGGGGGGGGGGCGTGGCTAGAGCGTCGGGCCATTACTCCGGGGACCCGGGTTCGGTTCCGGTCCGAGGTCGTTTCCCGATTCGGCCCTGTCTCTCTCTCCCACTTGTTTCCTGTCCATCTCTACGCTGTCCTATCTAATTAGAGGCAAAAAGCCCAAAAAATATCTTTAAAAAAAAATTATTTTAACAATGTGAGCATAAACTAAGGCTTGTGAAATTAAACGCATGAAGACTCTTTGAACAGATATGGAAAATAACACCTGTAATCATTGATGTGATATAAGGATGAATTTCACTTTAAACTTTTAAAAGGTTCAAATGCTCCCATTTTCTGTTATTCTCACTAAACTTTAGTGATAGTCTCATATTGAATAGTTTTAAAGGAAAAATCCAGGCGTGAATCAACACATAGTACTGTTTTATAGTGCCAAGTGCTATTGATAGCCACCTCAATCACTGGATTTCATGCAAGGCAGACTGAGATAGCAAAACGGCAGCTAATGGTAACAGAATGGGGCATTTCAAAACGAAAGCCAATCGATTAGGTTTCGTTTTTGACATGCCTCATTCAGTTAGTGTTAGCTGCCGTTTTGCAAACTCGGTCTACGATGCACAAAATTCAATCATTGAGGTGGCTTTCAGTAGCGCTTAGCAGTATAAAACAGCAGGGCTACGTGTTGATTCACTCCAGATTATACCTTTAACTCATATTTAACTTGTAAAAGGATTCCAAACGTGACTGTTAACTGTAGGCCTACTAATTGAGCAAAATGTCCCTATTAACTAAACTACATAAACAGACACTCTGTTTATCTAATAACTTCTCATGACCTGGCATATGCTTTTGTACAATGATAAATAGTATGTGTGTCTATCATAGCATGACTTTTAAAAGGAAGGCCATGCCTCTGGTGAGGCCTCCAGGAGTAAGCACTGTCACACATCCTGAGAAGTCTGACTACGAGCTCTAGTTATCTGTCTCCTTCCCTCTGCGTTATTATCAGAGTGGAGTTTAAGAGCATGTCACATTCATAATTCATGTCCTCAGGACATAAGGAACACCTCACCTGACAGTTTCTGGTCCAATTATGCCCAAATGTAACTCCACGTTGCTATAAAGTAGTGCTGTCAAGCGATTAAAATATTTAATCGCGATTAATCGCATTTTTGCCGTAGTTAACTCATAATTAATCGCGATTAATCGCAAATTTCTTTCTATTCTAAATGTCCCTCGATTTCTTTTTGTCCCATTATTATTTATTTATTTTCATTTTAATGCTGTTATCAGCATTCATTGGTGGGGGTGAATACCAATTTAAAATAAAAGAAAACCCAGTTACAGCATCAGAAATTATTAACGTGTTCAATAGGCTACTGCCAGAGAGATGTTGATGTCTTTTATGTTGCTAGTTCACAAGTTTACAAAAGAATAAAAAAAAAACCTGGATGGTGGCCCTTTAAATTATACTAACCTATATTTTAAAGAGGCTCAATGAAAATATGGCATTATGGTCTACATGAGTAAACCTACATTGCATGAGCATACCTTTAAAATGCATTTTGCCATATTGGCAATTGCCCTGCAAGAAGCTCTCATTTTAGTGACAAGGTCATACGTTCAGAATCAGGTAGGCTATATGCGTCTTGTTTGCACAAATTCTCTCTCTCAGTTGCGCTCCAACCTGTTTCACCTCTCTCACTCGCCTATTAGCCTATTTGCGGGGTATTCAGTTCAAGAGAAGGGATTTCTAAGTGACAACATTAATCCTCTATCTAGTTAACAACCTAAATATGCGAACATGCGAGTGAGCGTCAACGATTGTGTCGGTAAAATATTTTTTTTTCACTGACATCAAATGACGCTCACAAACATTCTCTCTCTCAGTTGCGCTCCGACCTGTTTCACCTCTCTCACTCGCGCTGCAATTTTGAAACTGATATTAGCCTATTTGCGGGGTATTCAGTTCAAGAGAAGGGATTTCTAAGTGACAAAATTAATCCTCTAGCTAGTTAACAATCTAAATATGCGAACATGCGAGTGAGCGTCAACGATTGTGTCGGTAAAATATTTGTTTTCACTGACATCAAATGACGCTCACAAACATTCTCTCTCTCAGTTGCGCTCCGACCTGTTTCACCTCTCTCACTCGCGCTGCAATTTTGAAACTGATATTAGCCTATTTGCGGGGTATTCAGTTCAAGAGAAGGGATTTCTAAGTGACAACATCAATCCTCTAGCTAATTAACAACCTAAATATGCGAACATGCGAGTGAACGTCAACGATTGTGTCGGTAAAATATTTGTTTTCACTGACATCGGAGCAGCAGAGCAGAGTGCAGACACCCGTGCCTTGTGTGCAGTGCGTGTGTAGGCTACTGTAGGCATGAGTAGCCTAGGTCCTAGGCTAAGCAGTAGGCCTACTTCAAGCCTAATACAAACACAGGACATACTGAAACGTCGGGAGGTGTTGGAATGTCGGAGATATTTTTTTTCACATTCCATTGATAATGGCGGGTCAAATGCGTTAATCGCGCGTTAAAAAAATTGACGGCGTTAAAATGGGTTTGCGTTAACGCCGTTATTAACGCGTTAAACTGACAGCACTACTATAAAGTCAAAATGTTCAAGCAGCATCACTATAATGTCAAATGTCAATGTCAAATTTATTTGTAAAGCACTTTATAATATACAACATTCAGCCAAAGTGCTATAAAATAAAAACAAAACAATAATGACTATAAGGGAAACAGGTGTGTCAGGATCTCTCTGTGTCCACTCCATGCCTTTTAGGAGTGTCAGTATTAGTTAGATCAAACCCAATAGTTGGAACCCAGTGTGTTTGTACATTTCCGGATTTCTTCAGTTGATAATCCGGGTGCTGAACACAGACAAAGACGACCACAGTTTGTACTTATTCCTCCAGAGTAAATGACTATGTGACCTGTAATTGTTTTCTAAAAATACTCAATTTTCATATGTAAAAGACATTTTGAAAATGATCAAACTCAATGACCTTAATGAAGCTTATACTGTGTTATCAGGTAGGTAGCCCTGTGGTCAGTGGGGGTTGGTCTGAAAGAAAGGTCATCTAATTTGGGTACAGGCTGTCCTGCATGGCCCTGCGGCTCCAGGGGCTTTGCTGGGCAAAGAGAAACTCTGGACAATCTGCAGTGACAATGAGGGTATATTCACATCAGTACACAGCACAAGGCAACTTTCTTGTGGGACAACACTCCAGTCCAACCCTCACATTAAATGATAATGCACTCATTGACCTGTCCATTTAAATGCTACCAATAAAGTCTCAACACTGAAATGCACTGAAGTAAACATACATGTGTGACATGTTGGAGGGTTGGGCTGCTGGACATCAGCACTGTATAATGTTTCATGGGTGTAGTTAAGACTAATGTATTTACAATGAACTTGCCATATACACATCACTGAGATGTGAGTGTAACGGAGGCCAGCTAGCGTGGCTAGCTCGGTGGTAGTGTGTAAATCCTCATCACCCAATTCCATGGGCGCTTCTAACACGCTGAGTTAGAAGCTCGGGCTTTTAGCTCAGTTGGTTAGAGCGTTCCACTCCCACGCCGGGAGTTTGTAGCTTGCGGGGTGGCGGGTTCGAGACCCGTGTGCGGTGCGGACCGCCACCGGCTACATTGGTGCCGTGACCCGGATGGGAGTGAGGATTTGGAGGGTGAGTGTAACGGAGGCCAGCTAGCGTGGCTAGCTCGGTGGTAGTGTGTAAATCCTCATCACCCAATTCCATGGGCGCTTCTAACACGCTGAGTTAGAAGCTTGGGCTTTAGCTCAGTTGGTTAGAGCGTTCCACTCCCACGCCGGGAGTTTGTAGCTTGCGGGGTGGCGGGTTCGAGACCCGTGTGCGGTGCGGACCGCCACCGGCTACATGGGGCATGTGTCACTAGGTCAAATTAAAATGCTCCATGACAAGAATAAAATACATCACATTTATGTTACTAAATTTAAATACATCTACAGTATGTTATCAAAACATGAAATGGAGGGCTTACGCCAATAACAACCATTATTATGTGTAAGACAATGATGTCTTCTGCATTACTATCAGCAGAAAGAGAATAGCAAAGTGAAGTGAATTGTATACCATGTGAAAAGACTCTTAACAACCAAGCACACCAATAAGGATGAGGAATGTGCTAGCAGAGAGTTCTGGTGATAGTCAGACAGGTGGCCCTGATGGAACCAGGTCAAAGTCCGATGGGAAAACACCAAGTCTGTAAAACACTGGGGTCTGCAAGTTGTTTGACAATGAGTGATTAGGCTAGGCATGACTTACACCACGGCGCTCTGTGTCAGCGTCGAGAAAGGTCACAGAACCACCAGAAGTTCCCTGCATCATATTTTTGACCACTGAAATGAAGACTGAAATGCCAAAGAGGGTGAAAAGCAGAGTGAGAGGTCCATGTTCTATTTCTCACAATGGGGAGAAAATTTATGCAGACCAAAGTTGAGCTCTCACAAGGAAATGGTGGTAGCCTGACATAGCCCGACCATAATACTGCTGTTCATCCGTATTCATGGTCTGGAGGTTCTTTAACCTGACGCGATTTACTGCGGAGGGGGGGCATTCACTCCTGGTTTGAAACGATTGGAAAGCTCCTCTAATCAGCTTCGCTTATTGGCCGGTAGACTCTCTACCGATGTAAACACGCCCATGAAGACCGTTCCCAGACCATGGATACGGATGAACATTCGTATTATGGGCGGGCTATGTCAGGCTAAAATGGTGGTGGACTATAGGAGGCAGCAAAGCTTTAACTACACACCACTAAAGCATTAGCATTATTTCTTTTTTGTCTGTTTGTGCCAAAAAATTACTATTGTCCGTCAACCTACATGCGGTGCACACTTTATCTAAGGAGCAAGAGTTTAAGGTCTCTAGGCAGACGATAAGAGTGTCCATCAGGAGGAAAGGTGAAAGGCCAATCCAAAGTGATATGTAGTGTGATGAATTGATACTTGATTTAAAAGCACTGTTTAGCATTATTTCTTTTTTGTCTGTTTGTGCCCAAAATTACTATTGTCCGTCAACCTACATGCGGTGCACACTTTATCTAAGGAGCAAGAGTTTAAGGTCTCTAGGCAGACGATAAGAGTGTCCATCAGGAGGAAAGGTGAAAGGCCAATCCAAAGTGATATGTAGTGTGATGAATTGATACTTGATTTAAAAGCACTGTTTATTTCTAATTATTTCTGTTTATTTCTTTTTTGTTTATTTCTATTCATTTTTATATCTTCTTTTTAAAATTTTATCTCCTTTACCCTTTGTAATTTCATTTTCTATTTTCTGTAAAGCACATTGAACTGCTCCTATGTATGAAATGCGCTATATAAATAAACTTGCCTTGCCTTGCCTAAAGATCAGCACCAACCTGTAGAGAGAATCACAAGTTTTAAATACCTTGGTGTCCGCATTACTGAAGACTACTGATGGACTACTTACACCCAACATGTTCTGAAGAGGTTCAGACAACGACTTTTCTTCCTTCATGAGTGAAGGAAATTCAAAGTTACATCCATCATGAAGGTGTTCTTCACTTCAGCTATTGAAAGTGTTGTGACTGGTAGCATCATCACCTGGTATGGGAACTCCACAGTAAGAGATTGTACACACTAAAAACAGCTGGGTTATTTAATCTACCCAACCGCTGGGTTATGAAATGTTTAACCCATTATGGGTTATTTATATGGGTTTTGGGTTACTTTGGGTTATTTTTGTGCAACTCATGCGCTGGGTCAAAACCCATCAACCAAAAATACATCAGGTTGACTCTGCACCTGGGTTGTTTGCGCCTCCAACGTCATCACGTGGACAAACGCGCTCCACCACGAATTGGACTCCACACATCCCACTGGGCCACATCACCGAGCAGTCACGGCCGCACCAGAGAACCTGACTGATCATCCTCGTGGCGAGGCAAATCCATAATAAAAGGTTTGTGCACACTACATATCTAATTCACATTGTCTGTGTTGCGTTTCTAATTTAAGTAGTAGGCTACGTTATCTTTTTTTGTCCAGGCTAGTTGGTTGGTTTGGCTAACAACGTAGTTAAGATACTTTACGTAGCTAGCCATTTAACCGTTATCATGGAAGCACACACGGATATAAGTCACCTTTTCTGTTTGGTTTTGGCCATTTACCGAATGAATTAATGAAACTAGTTCACAATGTCCATGGGCGTATGTATGGTCATGTTTATTTTGAGTTCGCCAGCTAGCCACCTGGTTCGCTAACGTTAGCTAGCAGGCTAATATGCCAGGTAGTTAGTGTGCTACTTTCCCGCCCGCTAGCCATGCTTGTCTACGTCATTGGCTTCTACCTCTTCCCAACTGAACTAGTTCGCTTGCATGTAAAACAGGCTAATCAGACGCGTTGTTCGGAGAGCTTTGAAGGTTACCTCGTGGTGTCAAGTTACAACATTGTACTGGTAGGTAAACATTTGACAGCAGAGCCATGTGTGTGCATAAAACCGTGAATGAGAACATGTAAACGTCGGGAGGAAATACACGAGGATTCATTCAGTCCTTTTCGATAACTATTAAACTGGACAAACAAAACTTGGTTTCCACCGCGGCCATCAAAACGAGTTGTCTAATTGATTGGGTTTTCACTTACAAGGATCAATAATGCCTCGTTTTGAATCACAAGACCCCCTTTTCTGTACCAGTGAAGTTTTGAGCGATTTCGGTCTGTTTAATTTGTGTTTCTAACACTTGTTGACAACACAGTAGCTTTCTGCTACTTAGCTGCTAGTGCTACTTAGAAATCTAGCATCTCTGTGTTATTTGAATGCAAGTTAAGCTTGCCGTAGCTTTCCTGGGGCGTCTCATTAACACCTATTTAGTAAAGTACTTATAAACTTTCAAAGCTCACAAAAGTTAGATCAGCTAATTTCTAATTTCTTAAGCCCTATGTATGAGTGAAAACTCTCTGCAAGCTCACAACACATTGTGGTGCACTATGAGCTAATATTCATTCATTAATTGTAATGAAGGCAGTATTTTGAAATAATGGTGATAATGATTTGAATTCATATCATCCATAAATAAATAAATTAAATCTTCAATGTTGTCTCTTGCAATTTTCTCAGGATGTTCGGCAGATTCTTACAGGCTTACCTGATGGCAAGCAAATTGTTGAAGCCTTGATGATGATATCTCATTGAGAAGTTTGGAGAGAAGTACTTAAACATATATATTTTTTAATTTGTTGTTTTATGTTGAATAGGGTTCCTGTTAAATATGGCAACATTCCCATTTGAAAAGTAAAATAATAACGTGTAGTTTTTGAGGTCTGACATTGACCTAGATTTGCTAGGAAGAACCAACACCTTGGCGACTTTTCCAACTGCTACAGCTATTTTCTTGGGATATGACATGTTTCAGCATTATTTTAAAGAGGTCGTTTGAATTTCAGGACATAAAGAAAGATGTATGAAATTCTCACTGTCAATATAGTTGATGCAAAGGTATTAATTAATAATAACCTGAGTCCTTTGTTCAAAGTTTTGGCTGGTTTACATTTACTCCACAAAACTCATTGGATTTGTATTGTTGACTTATTTTTTTTCTTAAAAATGCTGTCAATAGGCATACTTTTATGTTTTTGTTTATGTTTTGGGTTATAAAGTAATCCCTTCGCATTGCTAATATTAAATGTAAATATTTCATACATCTTTATGTCCTACAATCTAAACCATCCATGTAAATTTAATTTTCACTTTTTACCTGTGTGATGTGTTGTTTCTGTTTTACAGTCCTACGACAGAGACCAAAAAGGCCTTGGCATTGGGTTTGGTTCAGTCATTTCCCAGTTTGAAAGACTCATCAAGCAGTGGCAGTGTGAGTGTTTTTGTTAAAGGTCATTGAGATATTTATTTGGGGGTGTCATGATTCTCAAACTGATTCAATTTATTTTTTACGGTCACAATACAATTCGATTTTCAATTTAAACTTCACCTAGTTAACTGGAGTCAGCCGAGGGCTCTAAACTAGGCCCCCTTCTGTTTGTGCACTAGGGTTTGTACATGTGCAATCACTGTCTAAATTAATTTTTTTAAAAGTCCTTAAAGTCTTTGATAAAAAAAATTGGGAACTTGAGACCTTAAAGGAGCTGTATGTAAGAAATTCATGTAAATTAATCCTAAAATGTCCTTGACATATTGGAAGACATTAAGGAATCATGATAATTTAAAATACTTTTATCACTAACAACAGTAATCCAGCCTAAATATCGGCATTACAAAATTGAATTTGCAGCCCTCAACTTGTGTTTACGTTGTCATTATGTGTTTACTATTTGCATATAATGTATTTTGGCTTGTTGTGACACCCTCCACCTCTCTGATTTTGGCAACCTAGCTTGTAAAATGTTGTCTGGGAGGAGGAATGGAGAATACTATGTTCTGTTTGTTTTTGTTTGTATTTGTTTGTTATTGCAGTACCAGTTTTTGGCCACAATCTTACATACGGCTCCTTTAAATTTCTTGGCAGGAAATATGGTACACCCCAGGACGGAACCACCGGCCAGCCACAGGATTCCTGGAGGAAAGGCTGCGGAACATCAGGAAAAGGCTGAGATCAACCAGCAGGCCACGGAGCGCGGCACAGACACCGCCCCAAATGCCAGGAGGTAGCCTTTGCGAGGGCTCTCATACCAGGTAATTATTAAACTTGAAAATTATTTGATGAAGCAAAACATCTATATTTTAGTGACTGACAACATTCTTGTGTTCTTTTTTTACAGAATGTAACTTATCAGATGAACGTGCGTCACAGCTTAAGGAATGGTTGAGAAACAACTCACAGCCCCTCAGTCAGGTAGAGACCTACATGAAGGACACAGCAGTCTACAGGGCCAAGTGCATTAGGGATAACAATTGGACCATCAATCAGATCCTCGAAGAGTTCCCTCGCCTAATGACCAAAGGCATGGTAAGTTTAGGGAAATATGATCTCACATACGATTAGGATGCATTGTTTATAAGGTTTTATTATTGTGCCACATTGAATTTGTTTTAAAAATGTGTTTTCCATTTTATAGATTGCACAGGACTTTCTTGTCCTGCATGGGGACGCTTCATCAAAGTTGTTTGAAACTTGGCTACCCATTTATGCTGAGAAGATCCTGCACCTGGCAAGACGGGAGGGGAAGCTGACATTGCCCCTGGATGGATTAACACCAGGTAATATATTCTTGTTTGCAAACCTTGTGAATGTCAATGTTTCCCCAGCGAGGCCGGTGTTGCTCACTAGGCTACATTTGATCAACAAGGGTAGAAAGCTCACAACAAGACCGCTAGCCTAACTAGTTCTACCTAGTTCTCTGACAGGCTGTTCCACAACTGAGGGCCATAATGGCTGAATGCAGCCTCCCCGTGGGTTTTTGTTCTTTCTTTTGGGACAATTTAAAGGCCGGTGCCAGAGGACCTCAGGGTCACCTGGTTTCCACTGTTTGTAGCAGCCTCCCGCAGTCTGGCCAGGTCTTGTTCCACGCCGTCCCCTGTCTCTTCTCCTACTCTGGTCAGGTTTGAGGTTAAAATAGTTCTTTCTCAAAGGCTGTCAGTTGATTGTCCCACTCGGGGCAAGAGCCCACACCGCGGTGACAGTCTGTCTGGGGCTTTGGCAAGCGCACCACACACTCCCAGGTGCTTCCGGGTTCTTTCTCTTCTTTTCAGTCCCCTTAAAAAACCAGTGGGCACACCCCTTCCTCTGAGAGCCCCACCTTGAGATCTCTGCCAGCCTCCGGCCCAGTAATAGTGGGATTAACTAAACAACAAACTAACCAGCTGCAGGGTGGGAATTGGCTACACGTAACAATTAGCATAGGTTTTATTTTAGTTGGACACGACAAAATCACAGCTATGCCATTCCACATTGTACCTATAATGTCTTCCTACAGATGCAGTTGGGGAACTGGCCCTGAGGCAGCTGCCAGCATTGCTTCCACCAACTGCTTACAAAGTTGGCCGTGGCCGTGGTGCAAAAATGGTCCGCCACACCTTGGATGAATGCAGCTTGGCCTTCATCGACCATAAGCCTGTAAGTTCTCCAGCACATCTAAAGGGGAACTTTATTCATTTTATTAACATAACATACCTGTTATTCCTGGGCTCATTAATGTGTGCACACACACACACACACACACACACACACACCGCCTAGTCCCCACACAGAGAAAAATTCGCTTCGCTCTCATTGACTTTGAATGGAGGCGAAAATCCGCCTCCCAGGGCGAAGATGGGGCGAATTCGCGGAGGGACGCAATCTGACATTGGCGAAACCTCAATATCATGCAAATTAGATGGCCCAACAACCAATCAGATGAACGTATTTCACTGCGGGCGCGAGTAAACAAAAATTTCAGAAAAAGATGGCGGCCATCTGAGCGTTAACTAACATCAAAGTTTTATTAGATCTGAAGAGTATTGAGTGACACCAATTATCATGGATTACACAGATTGATACAGAAATGCACCCGAACTCATTTTAAACCAACAGATCACTCCACTTCCCCCGTTTAATCACTCGATCTTTTAAGCTAGCCGGCAAGCTAACGGGTAGCTTTTTACCCGAGAAAGGCAGCAACATGCTTATTTTACACAACTTCTTGCATCTGTAGAACAATATTACGGCATATAAATGTTATCTAGGGTCAAAACTCAACAGTCGCTTTTCGCCTGGCAGCTCTCTGTGTGGGGACTAGGCGACACACACACACACACACATATCCAGGTTTGTTTTACTATACTTGTGGGGATAGGCATCAAAAATAGCTTGACAATAATTGGAAAACGGCTTATC
>JAODXP020000034.1:10369245-10406745 GCA_027497455.2 Sardinella longiceps
TCGGGACATTTCAAGAAGTACTTCGTGCATTCATACTATTCACCTCTTCGTTGCGCCGGTACTCTGAAGACTCATCTCCATGCGCGACGGCTGTCTGTGATACAGCGCACCCTGCTGTGAGCACTGCATCCGTACTGTCGGCTCCTATCTCCCGCTGAGCTTTGCCTGTCTTCGCTCCACTTCATCTTTCTGTAGGGGAGGGGCAAGGGGGACACCAAATGTAACTTGGACCTCAACCATATCACTGTTTCCTTTTACACACGCCAACATTTTTTCGTGGCAGGACACTCCTCAAACCTGCCGATGTGGTGTTCATAACTTAACCAAGATTTAACCAGAACTGGATTAGCGGTGGGAATCCGATATTTCGAGAGAATGGGCTTACCTTTTGCCATTCTAGCATTAAAAACAAAAAAAAAAAAAAACTACTGTCAGTTTTTTTCCCCCTTTTTTGTAAAATGTGACAGTTCAGATAGCCTAAATGAAGACAATGTCAACAGACAAGGTGTGCAACACTTTAGCGTCGCTACCAAAATTGTGTAACATTACCTCTGAAATATTTTAGCCTAAAAGATGCGTCATCTTGCCTTACGATGCAGGACATTGAAATGATAACTGTCCATGATGTAAAAGGTGGTAGACCTTCCCAAAGGCAGCAGATTCGGGGCGGGAAATCTGGCTCGCATCCCAGAAATCTCTGAGCGAAAGGTTAACTGTCAGTCCCCTGCCGGGAGGAAATGGGAAGCGCGCTCTCCGGAGGGGGACAGGTTGCCAGATCAGCACGTCTCCTCCAGACAGCCACAGACAGACAGGCAGACGGGCCGTCAGAGTCTCAGTTTGGGGCCTCCCTGCCATCATGGAGGGAGGGAGAGATGGCTGAATGAACGAGACAGTAAAATTATAGACAGTAGCCAATCACCCCAAAACGTGAACATAGCCCAGACACAGAGTGTCGGTACTTGTGATCTTTGTCGTAGAGCAGGGCCTCTCTTTTTGAACAATTAGGATGGACAAAGACAGAAACACTACAAGGCCTCTATTCAGCATAATCTTTTCTTGCTGGATATCTCTGTGATGAAAAACGTGTCATATTTGCTCACCATCCTGACAGTTAGTCTTATGGACTTGGTAATATTTCATACAGATTGCCTTAGGGTTAACGGCACCATTTATTTTGTTTTTAATTAAAAGTGAAGCTATTGTGAAATGCAATAATGAATATCCCTGATGAACAAACAAGATTTATTGCTTTGTGTCTGATTTTCCATGCTAATTCTGAGCGAATGCCAACAAATTATCTGTTCAGTAATTCATTTGAGACTTAATTATGATTCACAGAGAATGGAAAGAGCAATCCATTTGGTTTCACTCTTGATTTCAGTTTTGTTGTATGAAAATGTCAGCCAGAAAGGAACGGCCCAGAGGGTGTAGGACTATTTCAAGAGAGGTTTGGACATCTAATAAGAGTTCTCTTTAAGCATCACTGTAAACCTCAGTCAAAAGAAATAGCATTCTGTTGATTGAAAAATTAACAAGTGCACAAGATTTGCTGTCTGAAGAGGCAGTTTACAGTAACATTTTCAAATACGATCTGTTACTAGCAAATACATCATGTATCAGGTTTGAGAGAATAGATTTATGTGTATAGATTTATAATTAGTTAATCAAATTTGTCTACATTTCAAAAGACATCGATTTTGAAATGTACACCGATGAACACGCTTTGGATAAAAGCGTCTGCCAAGAACCGACATATATTCTGTAAAAGCTAACAGTGTATGACATTCCATAAAATGCAGCATTGGTGATCTGTCTGTCTAAGATGAAAGGAAGTACATGAACTGCCATTTGTAATTTATTTCCTATTTTGCAGTGGTGTAGTGGGGATTTTTGAAGTGGGGGTACGCTATTTGTGACCCCCCCCCCCCCCCCCCAAAAAAAAAAAAAAAGAAAAGAAAAAAAAAACTTTATCTCGAGTCGTTTACGTGATTGTTATTATTAGGCTACATGATTCACTTTCAATACAGAACTTCTAGCTGCCAGTCCAACTAGATCAGTGATGCAACATTATAGTTTCCATTCAAGATTGTTTTAATCATGTTATGATTTTAACATCAACCATATTTATGTAGACCTACAGAACATGACTAAAAATAAGCAGATGCCGTTATCTACTGTAAGTGGTGTAATGATCCGTGAACTACTTTGCTCCAACTCCAACATGTTGATGGTGCTATTAACACGCATAGAGCAGTAAACTTAATGCTTTAGCTAGATACAGATAAGCCTGACTATTTTATAAGCAATAACCTTACGGCAAACGACCTGCCTCAGTGCGAGTTGAACTTGTCTAAATTTACCGGTAGCCTACTGTTTTGGACTACGAATCCAAAATGATGCGTCGTTGCGCTTATTCAAACCAACGTTCAACACTTCAAAGCCCTTACCCGCAGACGCTGCCTCAGCTGAAAGAAAATGGATGTTTTGGTTAAAACTAACGACGACATTGTCATAGCCTGGCTACAGAGCCACGCAGGTCAGAGGGCTGCAGAACTCGATTGCGACCGAGGAATTTGAGTGTGTGTGCATGCGTATGTGCGTGCTCCTGTCATATATTCCCCTGGCCCTGTTCATTGGTTTGAAATGTCTAGTCAGTGTATGCTATGCATGTTGCTTTCACCCTTGCGTCCGGCGCCCACCCCTACAAATTCGGTTATGTTCACCATTGCCAATGCATGTGGTTTAATGTATAATTAGTAGGCTAGGATTTTTTTTTTTTCACGTGAGAAGTGGGTGGACGGCGTACCCCCGCGTTCCACGCCCACTACACCCCTGCTATTTTGTATTTCAGCCCCTGGAAGGTTGCTTGAGAATAGCAATGCAAAGCCTTTGTTTTATTCATCATGGGTGTTGGAGAATGGAGGAGAGGGGTGGGTGGCCTGGTACTCAAGATTGCACTAATACACCTGTGTGTTTTGTTTGTCCACAGATTTAGACAAGGCTGCATGACATGTTCCTCAGATTCTTACTTATAGTCCTTAAGCATGTGTGTGTGTGTGTGTGTGTGTGTGTGTGTGTGTGCTGCTTCAGCAATCATAAGTCGTTTGTTTGTAGGGCTCAATAAAGATTATTTTGCTTTCAGAACAAGGCAAGTAAACGCGTTAGGCGTCTTATAAATCAGCGTAACAACCATATCAAATAATGACAGCTCTTCTCTTAATTTGCTCTCAGGTGCGAAAGAGTCATTTCACAAGTAATGAAATTAACATCAGCATGTCACACTGCCAGAACCAGTCTGGGGTGAGAAATTGGTGTGGAAATGGTGGGCAATGGTGAGTGGGGTCCAGATAAATAGGACAACCTCTATATGCATTGCCACTGAGCACTACTATCCACACAAGCTACATTTACTCAGATGATCATTCTGAGTTTAGAAAAATGAGTTTACTATGTTATATGAGGTGATTGCCAGTGTCTTTGCCACAGGAATCATTTGTCTAATGATATAGAGATATGTAATCTATCCTGCACCACAGACGCAAACAGTATTGCACATTAGAGATGTGTGAGTGTTTTTGTATGGAAGGGATGTGCTTTGTGTGTGTGTGTGTGTGTGTGTAGGGGATGGGGTGGGAGACTCATCACCACGGCCCTTTGCTCTTTCTGTCCTTGTGATGTGACACTCAAGATACTGTTTTTTTCAGATATTGTTGACTGTATTATCTTTAGGTGTGACACTGTATCTACTATCAGAAAAAGTGGACAACCGGAGAAGGACATGGCACCAAAAAAGTAAAAAAAAAAAAAAAAAAAAAAGGCTTCGACTTCATAAAATGGATTGTGTTTCATAAAGTGAGTAAACCAATGTGACAGATATTCCAAAGCACTATCAGTGAAATGAGTCTGGGTAAATAGCTTCTAATGAGATGGACACACTTTGTCAAACCGTCCAGGGAAAGGTTGTCAGAGCTTAATTCTGTCAGGTCAACAGGTCTCATGCACACGTCGAATCCTGCTGTCAATTAAATGATCCAATTATGCCTGCGATTGGATGCGTTTCAGAGTTTGTCAAGGTCTTTTAGCACTGATGCTTGTGCCGCTAAGGTGTTGTATGGACACTCAGTCAGGATGCATCTCAGCAGTTCTGACACCTCTTAATTATGAAATCAGCACGCAAATTTTGCATCGTCTGCCGAGAGCAAGCTGAGGCACAGGACTCTGGAAAACGCCAACCTCTCCTTCAACCTTGTTAACCGTGTTCAGTTTGGATTCACACAAATGCAGTCTCAATATAGCTCCCTTGTATTGTGATGGCATCTCTCTCTGCTATACTTCATGTCAGTGTTTTTAAAATAAATACCATTATTCATGAATTATTGCAATGACTTATGAGTTAAGTTTTCAGTAAAAACATGCTGTATTCTTCCACTCTGCCTCATTATTATAGTACTTTCTCTTTCCGTCAAAAGAAAACGGATGGAATTGTAGTGCCATTAGACACTGGGTACAAATCAGGTATCTGATTGTTTGGTCATCACCTGGTGATTTTTTCAGTTGGATTTACAGTAAATAGAGAGCCAGCATGGATGCGCACTGACTGGATTTCTTTTTCTCATCTCACACACACACACACACACACACACACACACACACACACACACACACACACACACACACACACACACACACCACACAATGGACACTTAAAAGGAAAGGTTGATTAATTCAATTTGAAAACATCCATACAGTCATTGGTGTTAATGGGGAATGTACAGTAAATGAACATAAGGATTTATTGATGAGTGGTTGAGCCTCCTTTGGCAGGAAAAAGTATTAAAACATTTCAGTCCACCCTTCTGTTTAGTTCAGATATACAGTCGCCTATCAGTAAGGTGTCTGGTTTGAATGGTTTTGTCCTTTCACAGCATCTCCAGTGGTTGGGTATAAGCACTCAGCTCATAAACCAACATCACTGAACCAGGGGTGCTGCTAGGAATTTTGGCCCAACTGTATGAAATAAAAAAAAACATTTAAATAATTAATTACAAACATTGATTATAATGCTAAAGTAAAGACCTAGTTCAGAAAATTCCCTGAGCTTTAAATATGAACTCCTTCTAAGAACTCCTTCACCCCTTTCATAGGACAACAAACCAGCCCATATCCTGATTGCAGTTAAGCACTGGTGTGTTCTGTCCACATGTGTGCTCAAGGTTTGGTCAATCCATGTTTGGCAAATAGGCCACCTTTCTTTCTGTCTTTCATTGGAGGTTAGTGCATCCAGCACAGTGTTCAGACCAGTCCAGTGCCCTGGAGACCCTCCTTTTCCAACAGTAGCCTATGTCTTGTGATAGTCCTGAGATTTGTTTGTTTGTCCAGAGGTTTGTTTCAGTGTGACTCCTGCCTTCAGCTGTCACTCTTTTTTGTTGAGACATAAAACATATCCTCATAGTAGAGGACCTTGTTACAAGTTTTCTGAGATGTTTTTCTAACAAGGCATAGTTTATTAAGTATGTGTACCACTAGTGATGGGGACGAGACAGAGTCCATTAGTTTTCAAATACAGTCGAGTCCGAGTCAAGGCCGAGTCTTTGAGGAGGCAAGTCCGAGTCGAGACCAAGACTGAAAACATTTCAGTTTTCATATTCATGATTTCATTCACGGCAGTTAATAATCAAACTTAAATAAATAAATAAATAAATAAATAGAAAAAAATGCACTTTTTTCCCCGTCTCAATGACTCATTACATACACTAAATGTATGGTATGTATTATCGTGTCATCCCTAATCAATCAGAAGAAAAATTTGCACATTTGTATACTGTGTATACTAGTCCTTCTCCTCCCACTGTGGTCCAAGTTCGAGTCAAGACCCAGTCTTTCAAGGAACGAGTCCGAGACGTGACCGAGAAAGCAAAAATCTTTTTTATTTGCTTAAAGTAGCTCTACAAACAGACTTTTTATGATTGATTTCTTGCTCAAATTAACTTTTTTTTTGGAAATCATTAGTTCTCAATGGCATGGGCTATAACGATGCCATTTGTGCCATCAGTAAAAAGGATTGTTTTTCATTGTTGCTCACTTTAGCTGAATATGAGACAATATTTAAGACATTTAGGTGTTCCCAAATGGTTAATTCACATTTTCTTTTCCCAAAGTAACAGAGTGAAGGTGGTCTAATCCTCTGTGCAGTAGATTCAAGGGAGAATAGCCAAATCGCATCATTAAAAACAAATAATTTGCCCTCTTTCTGTATGCTATGCTCTATGTTAATGATAACAAAGGTCCTTTGTATGTTTTTATTAATGCTATTACATAGCCTATATAATAGCTATAAGTTTCATATTACATACAACAGGCTACAAAATGTGCCCTGTTTAAAGTGTCCTGTCAAAAAACATTTCTTGAGATTTGTAAAAAGGCAGCAGCATCACTACAGCCAGGATGATGTAGAATGTTGGCTCTGTCCACAACTGTACACCAGGGGGCAGCTTTGCTTAATATCAGGATCTACGTTGTCTTCTACTGTGTGAATCTGTTTCCTCATGACATATAGGCCTTCAGTACCATGTAGCACAGTAGCAAACAAAATAAGCCATATAGCTTCACAATAAGTGTAAGCGATTTGGTTTACAAAGAGTGCTAGTAAATTCATTGGAACAGAGGCATAGATCCTAAAAGCCACTTCTGATGACCAGGACTCTAGAAGAAAAAATGAACTGATGAAGCAATTCACTCTAATTAGCTTTGAAAAAATATTAAAATTTGCATTATTATATCACTTAAATTAAACTTATTAATAAGATAATGTGTTAATGATAGGCCTGATTACCAATTGAATGTTTAAAAAGTAATTGGAAAATTAATAGCCTATGATCTGTGGGGAAATACTACTGGCTGATTTAATGACCAGACATTAAAGCGAGTGGCCACAATATTCATGATATTCACATTGTATTAATAAGAGTGCTTGAAATTAGCACTGACTAATTGTTTCTGTATTAGGCCTGTACGAGGCCAGCACAATGGCCTATACTCTACAGCCACTGGAATTGAGGACACATTGTCTTCACATTACATTAGCAGACATGCCATTTCAACAATCAGAAACTTCACTGGCATATCAAACTTGTTTTTATTTTGGGGGGGCGGTGGCTCAGTGGCTAGAGCGTCGGGCCATTACTCCGGGGACCCGGGTTCGGTTCCGGTCCGAGGTCGTTTCCCGATTCGGCCCTGTCTCTCTCTCCCACTTGTTTCCTGTCCATCTCTGTACTGTCCTATCTGATTAGAGGCAAAAAGCCCAAAAAATATCTTTAAAAAAAATTATTTTAACAATGTGAGCATAAACTAAGGCTTGTGAAATTAAACGCATGAAGACTCTTTGAACAGATATGGAAAATAACACCTGTAATCATTGATGTGATATAAGGATGAATTTCACTTTAAACTTTTAAAAGGTTCAAATGCTCCCATTTTCTGTTATTCTCACTAAACTTTAGTGATAGTCTCATATTGAATAGTTTTAAAGGAAAAATCCGGCGTGAATCAACACATAGTACTGTTTTATAGTGCCAAGTGCTATTGATAGCCACCTCAATCACTGGATTTCATGCAAGGCAGACTGAGATAGCAAAACGGCAGCTAATGGTAACAGAATGGGGCATTTCAAAACGAAAGCCAATCGATTAGGTTTCGTTTTTGACATGCCTCATTCAGTTAGTGTTAGCTGCCGTTTTGCAAACTCGGTCTACGATGCACAAAATTCAATCATTGAGGTGGCTTTCAGTAGCGCTTAGCAGTATAAAACAGCAGGGCTACGTGTTGATTCACTCCGGATTATACCTTTAACTCATATTTAACTTGTAAAAGGATTCCAAACGTGACTGTTAACTTAAGTAGGCCTACTAATTGAGCAAAATGTCCCTATTAACTAAACTACATAAACAGACACTCTGTTTATCTAATAACTTCTCATGACCTGGCATATGCTTTTGTACAATGATAAATAGTATGTGTGTCTATCATAGCATGACTTTTAAAAGGAAGGCCATGCCTCTGGTGAGGCCTCCAGGAGTAAGCACTGTCACACATCCTGAGAAGTCTGACTACGAGCTCTAGTTATCCGTCTCCTTCCCTCTGCATTATGATCAGAGTGGAGTTTAAGAGCATGTCACATTCATAATTCATGTCCTCAGGACATAAGGAACACTTCACCTGACAGTTTCTGGTCCAATTATGCCCAAATGTGACTCCACGTTGCTATAAAGTCAAAATGTTCAAGCAGCATCACTATAATGTCAAATGTCAATGTCAAATTTATTTGTAAAGCACTTTATAATATACAACATTCAGCCAAAGTGCTATAAAATAAAAACAAAACAATAATGACAATAAGGGAAACAGGTGTGTCAGGATCTCTCTGTGTCCACTCCATGCCTTTTAGGAGTGTCAGTATTAGTTAGATCAAACCCAATAGTTGGAACCCAGTGTGTTTGTACATTTCCGGATTTCTTCAGTTGATAATCCGGGTGCTGAACACAGACAAAGACGACCACAGTTTGTACTTATTCCTCCAGAGTAAATGACTATGTGACCTGTAATTGTTTTCTAAAAATACTCAATTTTCATATGTAAAAGACATTTTGAAAATGATCAAACTCAATGACCTTAATGAAGCTTATACTGTGTTATCAGGTAGGTAGCCCTGTGGTCAGTGGGGGTTGGTCTGAAAGAAAGGTCATCTAATTTGGGTACAGGCTGTCCTGCATGGCCCTGCGGCTCCAGGGGCTTTGCTGGGCAAAGAGAAACTCTGGACAATCTGCAGTGACAATGAGGGTATATTCACATCAGTACACAGCACAAGGCAACTTTCTTGTGGGACAACACTCCAGTCCAACCCTCACATTAAATGATAATGCACTCATTGACCTGTCCATTTAAATGCTACCAATAAAGTCTCAACACTGAAATGCACTGAAGTAAACATACATGTGTGACATGTTGGAGGGTTGGGCTGCTGGACATCAGCACTGTAGGTAATGTTTCATGGGTGTAGTTAAGACTAATGTATTTACAATGAACTTGCCATATACACATCACTGAGATGTGGGGCATGTGTCACTAGGTCAAATTAAAATGCTCCATGACAAGAATAAAATACATCACATTTATGCTACTAAATTTAAATACATCTACAGTATGTTATCAAAACATGAAATGGAGGGCTTACGCCAATAACAACCATTATTATGTGTAAGACAATGATGTCTTCTGCATTACTATCAGCAGAAGAGAATAGCAAAGTGAAGTGAATTGTATACCATGTGAAAAGACTCTTAACAACCAAGCACACCAATAAGGATGAGGAATGTGCTAGCAGAGAGTGCTGGTGATAGTCAGACAGGTGGCCCTGATGGAACCAGGTCAAAGTCCGATGGGAAAACACCAAGTCTGTAAAACACTGGGGTCTGCAAGTTGTTTGACAATGAGTGATTAGGCTAGGCATGACTTACACCACGGCGCTCTGTGTCAGCATCGAGAAAGGTCACAGAACCACCAGAAGTTCCCTGCATCATATTTTTGACCACTGAAATGAAGACTGAAATGCCAAAGAGGGTGAAAAGCAGAGTGAGAGGTCCATGTTCTATTTCTCACAATGGGGAGAAAATTTATGCAGACCAAAGTTGAGCTCTCACAAGGAAATGGTGGTAGCCTGACATAGCCCGACCATAATACTGCTGTTCATCCGTATTCATGGTCTGGAGGTTCTTTAACCTGACGCGATTATACTGCGGAGGGGAGGGCATTCACTCCTGGTTTGAAACGATTGGAAAGCTCCTCTAATCAGCTTCGCTTATTGGCCGGTAGACTCTCTACCGATGTAAACACGCCCATGAAGACCGTTCCCAGACCATGGATACGGATGAACATTCGTATTATGGGCGGGCTATGTCAGGCTAAAATGGTGGTGGACTATAGGAGGCAGCAAAGCTTTAACTACACACCACTAAAGATCAGCACCAACCTGTAGAGAGAATCACAAGTTTTAAATACCTTGGTGTCCACATTACTGAAGACTACTGATGGACTACTTACACCCAACATGTTCTGAAGAGGTTCAGACAACGACTTTTCTTCCTTCATGAGTGAAGGAAATTCAAAGTTACATCCATCATGAAGGTGTTCTTCACTTCAGCTATTGAAAGTGTTGTGACTGGTAGCATCATCACCTGGTATGGGAACTCCACAGTAAGAGATTGTAGTACTCTGCAGAGGGTGGTACGTTCAGCCTAGCACTAGCCTATCAGAACTCAGCTCCCTGCCCTGCAAGACATCTAGAGCAGAAGAGTGCTGTTGAGAGCCCAGAAGATTCTGAAGGACTCATCTCACCCTAACAATGAACTGTTCTTACCACTGAGATTAGGAAGGCGCCTATGTAGTCACAACACCAGAACTGAGAGACTCAGGAGGAGTTTCTATCCTGAGGCTATCCGAACTCTGAACTCACACTACACTGACTTTTCATACATCTATTCCTCACTCGTACTTTAATCACATTTAATACTGGACTCACACTACACTGCTTATGACTTGGCACACTTTCATTCACTATCCGTCATGATACATAATCTTGACTAGACGGTTTCATTATAGACGGTTTCATGGAATGTGATGTAGCACTGACCTGTGGAATTATCTTGACCTTATAAGGTTTCATATGATGATGTTATTGGTCCAGTTCCTTATGCCAAAATGTTGGCCTTAGTGGGAATTTTTTGTAGCCTGGGTATGCCCATACCCAATACCTGTTGCTGCATGAAATTTCGCGATCAAGTCAGTATGAAGGAGGCAATTTCCTCAACTCTCAAGCCCAGAAAAATCAGGACCCAATGAGAAACGAGCAGGCTGAAGGATGCGAGTTTACCACTCTGTCCAGCTGTGTCCCATAACATTGACAGAAGTTTGATAGCTTAATATATTAGATGTCCCTCTGCACAGCCTTCTCCAGGTGCTGGCAACATGCATGCTCTCATCAGGTAATCCAAAAGTATAAAATCACCGCACACTGGAATTGAGTTTTGCTGATTTATTTTGTCTGTGAACAACGCAGCAAAACTCAATTCCAGTGTGCGGTGATTTTATACTTTTGGATTACCTGATGAGAAGTTTGATATCATTTGATAGGCGTTTAGATTAATCCCGCTCGGAATTCCCGGGCATTGCTAGCTTTGCCAGACCATAGTTCATTTCTGAACGTGGTCGCGCAAGCCAGGCTTTTTCAGGGCAGGGGCGCTGCTAGGGGGGAGAAAGTTAGGTTGATTCTAAGGGCCTGGCACTGACAGGGGGGCCCAGAGAAAAATGTAATATTAAAATCACTATTTGAGGGGCCCAAAACAATGTTTTGTCATAGGGCCCAAAATTTCTAGCAGTGCCCCTGTTTCAGGGATTAGGTAAATTATATATTTTTAGAAAGGTTATTGTGTAAGGAATCAGAGATAGCAATGTTAGCATTTGCTCAGATGTCTATATGGGGGCCATATTAAAGTTTTAAAAATGGCCATTATAAAACAATAGGCCTACACATCAATGGGACCTGCTGCTTTCAAAAAAATATAATTAATTACTTTTTAATCACTGTTTCCTATACATTCATAGGCACGTTTGTATAAGAAATGCACCAAAATTCGCATTTCCCCCCCAAATAGGCATAAGCTTTGAGGTAAGGAGGGGGTGGGGTTTAAAAAAAATTAAATAAAAAATCCTGACGGTATTGCTCTTAGAAAATATATGGTTTATGGGGTCTTATGTTTCCCATATGCATTTGCCTTTCCAAAAATGTATCATTTACATAATGACATTAGTCCTACGAATTGGACTACAGGCCTATTATGTTCGGGCTTGACTTTTTAAACCCACACTGGAATCACATTCATTTTTCAGGCCTACTCTTTATGTCCAATTCTTGGTAGAGTAGGCCTACCCTACGTAAGCTTAAAGTAATTTAAAGCAAACTCTTATAGCAAAGACCATCCATAATTTAGGATTTGTCTATATTCATGTGTTGTCCTAGATGTTGATAATGTAAACACTGCCTTTTCTAATGTTCTGAGGAAACTGTTCAATTAAATAGTCCATTGTCACATTGGCTGGCTGGTCAAGCCAGAGAGGGTTAAAGCAGAACCTGGTTAAAGCGGAGCGGTCATGATCAAGCCCCACAGTAGAGTAAAGTACTTTGTGAACATGATCTTCACGGAGTAACAGATTTTCAGTAAGATCATAATCATATTTACTAGACTGATCGTCGAGGTTTCTGATTTCCAAACGAATACCCTGTGGTAAAATTTAATTAAAATCAGGGCCGTGAAAATCCCGGTCGGTGGTCTTTCCCCGCTACTCGGACCGGAAACAGCCTTGAAGCGCACCTCCTGTAAACAGACGATCGGACTTATTAGGGGGGAGATAGTCCAATTTCATGTGAATATGAACAACGAATAATGAATAAAATTTGGCAAATAAGATATTTCATAACATATATGATATGAGAAAAAATGCATGGTATGAGGAAATAGCATTTTAAAAATAAAATGTCGATAAAGAAATAGGTCATTGTTTTTATTCCCCACCCTGGGTCCAAATGTGAGCTTCCAAAGCCCGCGTAGTATTTGGCGCTTAGGAGACTGCACTTTGAGGACAGGAATGGATAGAAGATCATTGAATATGTGCAATACCTAATATATTAAATTAATACATTACTATTTTAATACCGTACAATGTCTGAAGAGGAGTTGACAGTACCTGAAGAACTTTTTAAAGATGTTAAGTTCTACGTGGTTGGCGATATTGACCAAAAGGTAAACTGTACTGTTTTCTAGCTAGCCAGTTGTTACTACCTAGCTGGCGAAGAATTTTAGCTAGCTTGCTAGCCATCTTCATTGTACACTTGGACAGTGCTTTTTGGCTTTTCTGCACTCGAATTGCATAGACTGACATCTAAGCCACTTGGGTGTTCGTTCTGGGATGCATATTAGTGTGTGCATGTGTTTTTAAAGAGAACAACCATGGTGAATTAGAGTGTTTTGAATCTCGCCCCTTGTCTTGTTAACAGGATAGCTAGCGCCGAGCTAACATTAGCTATCATAGTTCATTGGTTGTATGCTCTTGAGTACGTTAGATTGGTCCATGGAGCTAACGCCATTTGTCAAACGTTGACCAACTTTTGGTTACCCTGAAATTCTATGGAATACCTTTTAATGGAACAGATGTTTGTTTCTGGTCGTACGACCACTTATCAAGTTCAGATCTTAGCTTAGTTCAGATTTGGTTTTAGTTACCTTCATGTTAAACGTTGCCTGTCATTAAGAACATCACCATAAGCCAAGTTAGCACAGAGTTACTCTGGAGTATGTGTCCTAGCCACAACAACGTACGACTAACACCTTGCTAGAATGTTATTGACCATACCCGCAGTGATGCAATGTTTTGTTCGCTTTATTAACGAGGTGTCTCTACAGTGAAGATGATGGTTATTAATGAATGTGCTGTACCTATTGGCAGGGTATTTGCAGCTAGTTTGCTAACAGGTTAGCAGGCAATGCTATGGTGAGTAGCTGAGTTAGCATTACGAACATAGCGGTAAAGATAAACATCTTGTTAGCGCCTTAAATGACCGGTGCTTTTAATGACCTCCCTAAAACTCTCTTATGTGGGAAATGCCAAGGCGGTTCCTCAAGTTTTCTTACACGTAAAAACCAGACAACAACAATTTATTCACAGATTTATTTTTACAAACTAGAATGCATCATGCATGCAGGGCTAACGATTATGATTGTCATACGACTTAATCCAGTGTGCCATGCCTGGTGTAACGTTAGTCAATGAGCAGGGAAATAGGTCTCTAGACAAGCATATGAATGTCATAACGTTAACATCGTCCGGCTACAGGTAACTTGGGTTTCTTCTCACACGTTTTGCTTTGACCCCTATTTGCCTTGGAGTGCATTATGTGGCACTTGATGTCATCACATTGAATTTATATTGTTTGCACAGCAGTTGCACTGTTTTTGTGTCTGTCATTTTCTCCTCTACATTGTGCATCCTATGATCTGGTTGTATTATAAAACCAATGTGAAACTGCTTTATCATTTGGTCATTGACAAACAGTGCTTATCTATTACTCATGATGCATAATGTATATAACTCATGATGCATGATTTGATTTCCCCTCCTGTTGATATGTTCTTAGAAAGATTCTGACCCTGTCACAACACTTTGTAGGTTGTTCAACTGTTGAAAGCTGGGAAAGGAAAAGAGGTGTCATACAATGCTTTAGCAACTCACATTGTTGCAGTAGATGGAGACAATCCTGAAGTCAGTGAATCGCGTGAAGTCTTTGATTTGCCAGTTGTAAAGGTACGCAATAACCATGAATATGGTGACATTTGAAAGTACTATGTATAAGACACTTTCTTTGAGGGGAAAGAACTTTCAACATGTGTATCTTCCCTCCACAGCCCTCTTGGGTCATTCTTTCTGTGCGATGTGGAGACCTGTTACCGTATCCTTTTGGAAGTACAACTGTTGTTTAATACACTCAATGTTTTGATTTTTGCTTTCTAATGATACTTGCACCCCTTCTAAGGCCATGTCCAGACTTGTTACTTTCCCAGTTCTTGCCTATTTCCCATATTAACCATATAAACATTGCCAAGTTATGTTCACTTAACACAAACCATAAGAGTCACCGGTTTCTCTCCGGAGTCAGGTCAGCTGTTCTTTGGAGTTACAGCATGTCTGCCACGGGTAAGCATCAGTTATTGTAGCCCCCATTCCTCTTTTAAACAAAAAAAGCCTAGAACAATGGAATCTTCAGTAATCCCTGCTGTTTGAGTTTATTACTGTGTCTGTCTGTCTGTCTCCTTAAAAGTATATTTGTCTTTTTCAGCTCCCCGAAGATCTCAACACTCTTTGGGCCTTGATCACATACCACGGTGGAGAATGCCAGCTTTCTCTCAACAAAAAGTGCACTCATTTGATTGTCCCTCAGCCAAAGGGGGTAATAATCTCTAGTCTGTTCCACTGAAATGTCAGCCAACACTGCTTTTATGACCTTTTGTCTTGGCTCTGTCTCGTTAAGATCCAGCAAGCAATTTGTCTCCTGTTCATTTTCACTAATAAGTCAGAGAAAAAACTGATGTTATATGATTTGTCTGTGAATGAACTGAATGTTGGATCTGGTTGATGAAAGTCAGAAATCATTTTTTTTTACATGGTAGAATTAACCAGTGACATAAGAGTACATCTGGCTCCCTGTGTTTTAGACCCCGCAGAGTTTATTGGCACGGGTCTAATTCTAGGGCCTCTCAGACAGTTTATGGTGTCCTAAACTGGCTCTCACTGTTGTTGGCTAGACTGTAAAATGAGCCCATTTTGTCTTCTCCCTTGTTAGCAGTTAGGAAAATATTTGACTAAATCAGTCACAAAGTCATAATCGTGCTCATACTCTGAATATAGGTTGTAATCTAATCTGTCCTCAGGATCAGTAATATGTTACAGTTTGATTTCACAAACCCAGCTGACGAGCTTTCTGTCCACATGGGAAAGTTGAGAAAAGCTTTTCTTGTCACCTGAGAGACTTGTAGTTGAGGCATGTGAAGTAACACATACATCTAGCGCAAGCATAACTTTGAATTAAAAAATGTTTGCTTTAATATTGTGAAAGGCACCAAGAACATGATGTGTAACATGTCTTTTGTGGTGTTGACAAAGTCAAACTTGTTTGGTTGACATGATTTTTGTTTACTGTTTTTCTCTCAGGAAAAGTATGAGCGTGCCTTAAAGGAGAGCGGCATCCTCATAGTGACGCCCGAGTGGGTGGTGGACACTGTGAAGGAGAAGGCTCGGAGGGATGAGCAGCTTTACCACCCTCGGCTGATCTGTCCAGAGGAGGACGAAGAGGAGGAGCAAGGTAGCGACTATGCCTCCCGCTCGGACGGCAGCTACAGCCCTCGTCGCTCCCCTCGCAGCCGGCACTCTAGCGGCGGCTCGTCACATGACGGTTCGCCCGTGCCGAGACGACGACGACGACGTCGCCCAGGCCCCCGTTTCCGCCACCGCTCCTCCTCGCGGTCGCGCTCCCCATCGCAGTCCCGCTCGCGTTCACTCAGCCCCACCCACAAGCCCGAGCGCCGCAGCGAGCGAATGTTTGACGATTCGGACGACTCCTCCCCTGAGAAGGAGGAACGGAACCTGAACTGGACGCCCGCTGAGGTCCCCCAACCCCCAGCAGGGGCTGCCGCTAAGCGCCGTCTGCCGCCTGGCAAGGACTCGGGTCTTATCAACCTTTGTGCCAGCGTACCCATGATCCCTGGAGCCACAGGAGTGGGGGGCCCAGCTCTGCCCACGGAGGTGGCTGGGGGTGGGGGTGCGGGGGCAGGGGCAGCGGAGAGGCCAGAGGGGGTACCTGGCTGGAGCCCGGCCGCCAGAACACTGAGGAACATCACCAACAGTGCCGATGTCCAGCAGCCCAACAGACCTGCCAATGTGACGCACGTAAGTAGAGTCCAGCATACCCCTGAATTTAGTCCTAAGGCCATTTCAGACCAAAGAATGTTTTGGGCAGTTTGCCATTTAAGTTCCATGGGGGACTTTTGTCTGCTACCGAGCTTGTTTGATAGTCTGTGATTGTCTGGATGGATACTGGTCCCGTTGCAAGTTGTTGCATTGGTCTGAACTCCAGAGTTTTACAACACAAGGTGTCTGGCTTTTAGGATTTTGTAGCTGTTGAATGGAAAGGTCAATAAGTGTCAATATCATTAGGGGTAGGGGGTTGGTTTATAGCCAAGATGTTTGTTGTGGTCACTTCACATTCCAAAGCAGGGTAACTGTAGTTGCACAGGGAAAGCAAATGTGATTACTATATGCTTTTTTGCTATATGCTGTGTACCTGTCTGATGTCAATGCATGTATATTCCTGGTGAGCACAGATTCTCCAGGGTCTGACTGGCCAGGCCAAGCCCCTGGAGCAGCAGGCTCATGCAGGCCAGCCTGGTGTGCCAAATCAGATGATGTTCCCTCAGGCCAAGGCCCAGGGGCCACCGCAGCAGCAGCAGCTTGCTGAAGCACAGCAGCATCTCCTGCAGCAGCAGCAGCATCAACAGCAGCAGCAGCAACAGCAACAGGGGCATCCACTGCAGCTGCAGCAGCAGCCGCAGCAACCACAGCAGCCACACCACCCTCAGCAGATGCCACCTCAGCATCCAATGATGCATCTTCAGCCTCAAGTCATGCAGTTACACCATCAACAGCAGCAGCAGCAACAGCAACAACAGCAACAATTGCAGCAGCAACAGCAGCAGCAGGTTCCACCCCAAGGCTTTCCTCAGATGCCCCAACAAACTCATGCCTTCATGCAGCAGCAGCAGCAGGCTCATCAGCAGCAGATCCAGCAGCAGCAGCAGCAACAACAACTGTTCAATCAGCAGCAGCCGCAGCAGCAGCAGCAGCACCCATTCACTCAGCAGCAGCTGCGACCCCAGCAACTCCTCCGCCCCTCCCTGCAGCAGCAGCTGCAGCAGCAACAGCATCATGCACTGCAACTCCAGCAGTTGCAGCAGCAGAGGTTGCAGCTTCAGCATCAGCATCAACAACAGCAGCAGCAGCAGCAGCAGAATCCACAGCAGCAAATGCACCAACAACACTTGCAGCAACAGCAGCAGCAGCAACATTTCATGCAGTTGCAGCAGCAGCAGCAAATGTTGCGACAACAACAGCAACAACAACAGCAGCAGCAGCAGCAACAACAACAGCAGCAGCAGCCGCACGTCCAGAACCAGCAGGGCATTCCACATCAGACGCAGGCAGGGCTGCAGCATCAGACCCAGGTGTCAATGCAGTCTGCTCCTCATCCGCCACAGGTTCACCAGCTGTTCGGTCACGAGCCCGGCCAAGACAGTAAGAGCATTTCTCAACCTCCGTAACTTGTCTTTTCAGTTACCAAGCCAGTCTGAACTGCGAGTCAGTGAAGGTTTGCCAAGTACACAGCTGTCCAACTTATCGACTTGTGTTTTGTCCCTCAGTCCCTGAAGATGGCTTCTTGATAGGATGCGTCTTCGCCATTGCTGATTATCCAGAACAAATGGCAGATAAACAGCTCCTGATCACTTGGAAAAAAGTACGAATTTCTTTTCCAGTCTATAACTAATGCAGATTTCTGTGTGTGTGTGTGTGTGTGTGTGTGTGTGCGCACGAGCAGCAGCATTGGAAGAGGACAGTGGAATTTAAGATAAAATAAGAGGATTTTTTTTTTTATTTTTTTTTTATTATTATTATTTTTCAGATCATTCAGAGCTACGGTGGAACTGTGGACTCGTCTCTAAACAATCGCTGCACACACCTGCTTTGTGAAAGCCAGGTCAGCAGCATGTATGTTCAGGTAAGTGATGTCACATGCAAGAGTTCTAAACAGGAATGAGCCTGCCAATGAAGATGACCTGAATAAACCCCAATGTGGATTACTGTAGTGAACATACCTGAAGGGGTTGGCAAGCTACTTCACTCTCATCTAGTTTGCGCCACGTGAAATCGTGTAGTGAAGTTAGTTTGAAATTGTTATATTTTGTGAATTTTTTGGATATGCACCAAAGAAATAGCAGTGTCAGTAGTGCTAAGTTTTGGACTTGCATAGACTTAAGTGAAGATTGCTCATGGTGTGTGTCTGGTGTGTTTGCGGTCTCTCTCCAGGCCTTAAGGGAGGGGAGGCGATGCGTCACCATCCACTGGCTAAACACCATCCTGAAGAAGAAGAGGATGGTCCCCCCACACAGAGCTCTCCACCTGCCCTTTGCTTTCCCGCCTGGAGCCAAGCCCTGCTCTCAGCACGTATGGCACAACCCCACTCACACTAATCACAAATCTGTCTGCAGAAGGAAAAAAAAAAGCTCTGATTTTTATTTATTTTTACTGTGAAAGGTCTGAACAGTCCAACAATGCAAAATTGCTCTCATAATTTTTTTTCACGGGTAACCGGTCCGACTTTCTGCAGTATCTTTTGATTTTAAAATGGATCATTGGTCAGGGAATTTCTGGAAAGTCATGGTATTTCAATATACTGATAGACTGTTGCAGGAAAATCAGAGAATTTGAAATGTTTGTGGACAAAGTCTGTGAATATAAGTATAAAAATATGTCATTTTGGTAGTAGCATTTAGTTGTGCCTGAAATGTTATGTATTTATTTCCATACTTTTTGATCTTTATCAAGTAATGCTCGAGATGATGTGGTTAAGTCCTTATATGTAAAACGTTGTAAAACGAAGTCTATAGTAGTAGTGAGGATTCATATTTGTTATTCAATAGCTGATGTGTGTTTTCCTGTGTGCATCGATCATCAATGGTGCTCTGGTCTTCTGTTGTTAGATCATCTCTGTGACGGGCTTTGTGGACACGGATCGAGACGATCTGAAGCTCATGGCATACCTGGCGGGAGCGCGGTACACAGGCTACCTGTGTCGGAGCAACACTGTGCTCATCTGCAAAGAGTAAATTCCTCTCCTCATATTAGTCATCACTTTTTGTCAACATCTGAAGCCTTGTTTTCAATGATAGTCTGACACACAGACCTTGAACATAAATCGGTATTGAGGTGCATGGCTAAGTTAATATGTTCAATGAGTATTGACCATAAGCCTTGAAACAGATTACTGAAGCTGCCTACTATAGTTATTGCCGACTCCAGTGGTTGAACTCTGGTTTGATGAGCAACAGTCACCTCCAGCTACGATTATGATACATGCTCCAGCATGTGCATGTTAACCCGTGTTGGTACATATCCTCTGCTACGCTCTCTTGTGGCTTTTGTGTTTTTGTTCGTCTGGATTTGTTTTGAATGCAGGTTTTACTTTTAATTGCATTCTATTCAATTCAGCAGCCAGTTTTGATGTTCTCATCCCTTAGCATTTTCAGATGTTTTCACATATGAAAGACACCACATAGAACTTCTAATGTCTGTGAACTTGTAAAGGCTAGTGCAAAATGAGCTTTGTTTTCATTGAGCTGTAGTTGTGGTCTCTGATATGTGCCGTGCTAAAACCCCAAACTCCCTTACTCTGCTGTTCTCAGGCCAGGTGGGCTGAAGTACGAGAAGGCCAAGGAGTGGCGCATCCCCTGCGTCAACGCCCAGTGGCTGTGCGACATCCTCATGGGCAACTTTGAGGCGCTCAGGCAGGTGCAGCACAGCAGGTACACCCAGTTCAACCTGCAGGATCCGCTCACACCCAACCTGCACCTCGTGCACAATCTACTGGGTAAGAACCAGATGGTGGGACTTAAGTATTTGATTCTTTTTGCCTTTCAATAGGACGGTAGAGAGAGTGACAGGACATGAGGCACAGAGAGATGGGTAATGATGGAGACAACCTGTGTCCCCGGCTTTATGACCCTCTAGCCCGCTCCGCCACAGTACTCATCAGATGATGGGCTTCAGAGTATTAGTTTCATATCCTCATCCCACTGCTTTGTGCCTTTAGAATGCGCTAAGGCACATAGCATGCTTCCAGATGTTTTGTTTACATGTTACATAAGCTCTTAATGTTTAAATTCCTCCATACAAAACATTATCATCTGAATGATGTTTTAAATTCCTCATACAGTTTTTTTTTTTTTTTTTTTATCCAGATGAAATGTTACTTTTATTCATGCTATTGGAAGTGTGTGATGTCAGAACTTAAAGATGTTGTATGTGATTGGCAGGTGCGTGGCGGAATCCTGTAAAGGTGTCTCCCGATACTTTAGCGGTAAGTCCCTCCTAACTAGTTACTTTTTTTACACGCAGTGTTTAAGTAATGCATAAACAGCATGTTTAAGCAGTGTGTAGACGGTGTCAATAATCAGCAGTGGGGTGTTTTTGTTCTTAGGCACTGCGTCTGCAACTGAAACAGAAACAGGTGGATGCTAGCCCTCAGCCGCCGTCGAAAAAACCCAGGTGAGTGTGTTCTTGAGAATCTGATTAATACATAAAACGTTTAATATAAAAGAACACTACTCTCCGCCTTTTTTTAATTGAAGTCTGCAGCTGATTCTCGTTTGTTATGCTAATTTTGTCTCCCAGGATTGAGGAGCTCCCAACGCCAACAAAGAAGCTTCCGCCTGAGTCCACACCGTGTGTGTTTTTCACTGGCTTTGAGCCCCTTCAAGTCCAGCAGCACATTAAGGTAGGAGAACAGCAGTCAATAGACAGCTCCTCATAGAATTAGTTAAGTGCATGGTCCAGTTGTCCTTAAAGGTACAATGTGTAACGTTTTTACTGTTCAATATCAAAATATGCTTCACCTGTTGACAAGCTTGTCCTTTCTCATAAATATTAACCACCACTATTAATTCTGTATGTCTGCATTTCCACGCACATTAACTTGGGTAGACTCTCCATGTATTGCCGCCATCTTGGAATACGGAAGCTGAAAGCGCTCATATTGTTCGCGTTTTTGCTATAGACTGACAATAGACCGACATTTGCATGCAGGCTTTTGTAGGTGTAATACGTAATTTGCGTTGCGTTGCGCTTAATTTCTCTCAAAGGCTACACATTGGGGCTTAAAAAAAAAAAAAAAAAAACTTGGGTTAGTGTGTCTGCTGTGCGTAGTTATTTGGTTGACATTAGGAAAAATGCCATTGTTGTGCAAACCCTGGTCCATATTGTTTGTCCCCTGCCTGCTCTGCAGAGACTGTATGAGCTGGGAGGAGAGGTGGCTGAAAGCGCTCAGAAGTGCACGCATCTGGTGGCCAACAAGGTGCTGCGGACGGTCAAGTTCCTCACGGCAATCCCCGTGGTCAAGCACGTGGTCACATCGGATTGGCTAGAGGAGAGTTGGAAGAGCCAGAAGTTTGTGGGTGAGTGACTGACTGTGTGCCAGACTACCCACTGCAGCCTCATATTGGCCTATTACTATTGGCCAATTAGTTGACCAAGGAAATACGAGTTGAACCAATCAAATTGAACTGAGGAAGGAGCTATGTTGAAAAACGGGATACAATTTTTTTTTAATACACATTTTTATTTGGTATGCTGAATGGTTTTGATTAAAAATTATTACCTTACTGAAGAACTCTGCAAAGGGGAATTTTAGTTGGTTTGTGTACTTTCCAGTTTTTACTGTGGTTATTGATGATATATATTTTCATACATATAGTGACTGAGGTTTTTGTGTGTCCCCCAGATGAGCAGAACCACATGCTGAGAGATGCCGAGGCAGAGGTGCTGTTCAGCTTCAGCTTGGAGGAGTCTCTAAAGAGAGCCCACACAGCCCCGCTCTTCAAGGTCTCACACACACACACACACACACACCACTAATCTGTTTCTCTTCTGTTATTTCCTTCTTTTTTCAGTCCACTAGTGTATCTTTCTTGTGTGTCACTCGGTCGCTGATGGCAAACAAAAATGTTTTCCAGAGATTTGAAAAAAAGACAGGCTTAGACAGTTAATCATGCTGTAAGAATGGATAGATAAGTGAGATAGGTAAGCGCACTGCCACAGAAAGTTGATGTGCGCTCGTCCCGTTTTGATGCCTCTTAATTGGATGTCACAGCCGAGCTTCCCTAAGAGAAAGGGAGTCAATTTTCACCCCCCTCCCCCTTTCTGTCTCTCTCCCTCTCCCTCCAGGGGAAGTATTTCTACATCACCCCTGGGATCTGTCCGAGCCTCAGCACCATGAAAGCCATTGTGGAGAGCGCTGGAGGGAAGGTGCTGTCAAAGCAGCCCCCATTCCGCAAGATTATGGAGCACAAGCAAAACAAGGTACTGTACGTCCACCGCCTCCCCTCTCCTCTCATTTTCTGCAGATATCCACAGAGTGCCATGGTGCATGTCATGGTGTTTGATGAGTATATCACTGAAGTGCCTGCTACAGACCTTAGAATTACACCTGTGTGTGTGTGTGTGTGTGTGTGTGTGTGTGTGTGTGTGTGTGTGTGTTTGGATGGAAGGCAGCTGTGCTTTTGTATGTGGTGTCTTTTTTTTTTTTTTTTTGTCTTTGCTTGCTTTTTTTCCCCCCTGTTGTCTCTTCTGGTTCTTGATGGCTTACATTCTTTTGTTTTCAGAATCTACCGGAAATTATTCTTATATCCTGTGAGAATGATTTGCATCTATGCAGGGAGTACTTCCTCAAGAATATTGGTGAGTGAATATTGTTGCTTGTTACAAATGATTGGAAATATACCTTGCGCTACACTTTTATATACCTGTACACAGTCCTGCCACTGTAGCTCTCTGCTTTGGTAGCTAGTTAATGTGTCTCTCTCTCTCTCTCTCTCTCTCTTCCTCCCTAAGATGTACACAATGCTGAATTCATCCTGACGGGGGTGTTAACACAAGCCTTGGACTATGAATCATATCCTTTTGCATGTTAGATTCATCATGTCATGGGAATGACTAATGAGTTCTGAATCAGTCCTTTAATGTATTGTGCCTTGAGTCCTTTAATGTGCAGTGCCTTGCAAAAAGTGTGTTTTGCCTGAAAGCCTTAAAGGAATACACCACCATTTGGGGAAATGTACTCATTTTCCACTTCCCTTCAAGTTAAACAATTGCATTTTAGCTTTGTCCAGTTTCTCCAGTCCTTCTGAGTCTGACCATAGTGCTTTTGGCTTCAGCCTTGCGTAGATCATTGAATGAGAGAAGACTATTAGCATCCTGCTCTAGAGTGACTTCAAATTAAATGTGGCAATTTTCTAGCCTGATATGAAATGGAACTATACTCATTCTGGCGTAATAATCCGGGAACTTGCAGGCAACCTGCACTACTTGACTTGGACACATGGAGGAACTATTTTCAGATGTGATGGCAAATTTCCTTGATTATGAATGAGATTGAGAGTAAAGTTCCATGTCCTATCAGCCTAGGTAATTGGCTGTCTGGACACCATGATCATATGTCATAGGCCTCTCATTTAATTTGCATGAGGTATAGTCATACAAGGGGTGGCTACAATTTTAATCCCACCAGCCAGCCATCCAGGATATGCACTGAGTAGTTCTGGGTGTAGGTTGGGAAACCACCATAAGATAGAAGAAAACCCAGTTGAAGACATTGCTGTATTGCCATCATTACAATCTCACAGTAAAGGGATACGACTAGAGTGGGTGAATATCTTTGCACTAGTATCCAGTGTATGTCTTACTTGGTATGAACTTGACAGGCCCTTAACGATCTCACATATAAGTTCACGTGATAGGAGGCCAGGGAGGCGGGAGGAGAGACGCCAGTCTCTGGCTTTATTGACCTGCTGCAACAGAGGTCCCTGCGTGGGCACATGAAGACACTGAGGAACGGGCTATCCTCTGGATTCTTGCATTGTACTACCATGAAGTACTGTCCTTTTTCAAGTGTTTTGTATCCTGTACACAGACCAGTTGTTACTATTTGTTTTTTTTCCAGGTTCTTCTTTCAGAATAGCTAACAATAACAATAAATAGATATCTGTTATTTTTATGTGTAAATTAAGGAATCATTGAGCGTATCCTTTTGTTTGTGTGTGTGTGTGCGCGCGTGTGTGTGTGTGTGTGTGCGTGCGCGAGTGCGTGTGTGATGGTTTTTACTGTTGATTTGTTTTTGTTTTGTTTTTTGAATAAATCTCTACTCACATCTGTGAAGAGATGCTGCAGACTTAAGGCTGGGTGTGAGTTCATGTTTACACTAAAGGGTTCGGTTCATGGGCCTCAAATGTCCTGTTGCCCAAGCACGTTCAGCTTGTCTTCTAAGCCCCGACTCCTAAAGGGATGCTGTCTCGCTGTTGCGCAGAGATTTAACGTCCCTCTCTCCATTATCAAAATCAGATACTTCTGATCTCTGACTGTGACTTTGTTTTTAAAGTACGACAGTCCCACAAGGCCTGTGTTAATGAATTGTTAATGAAGAGCTGAGGTAGTTACCGGTGGAGGGTAATTGTCTGCTGTCAGACAGATTGCCTTGCAGCCATCCCCTGACTCTAAAGCACAGCAGCCGAGAACTGCTGGAGGTGATACCCTTAAAAAATATTATACAGACATGAACAGACAAGACACCTAAGGCTTACTCAAGGTCATGGCCCACACAGTTATGATGAATCTATGCAGTTTGTTTATAATATGCTAGGAGTCGTCTATCACCTTTAAGTTCCGGTTCTCGGTAGCTTTTAGTCAGGGGTTGTTAGAGACTCATTTGTTTGCTCCTCTTACAGAGCTTATATGAATGGTAATTGTGATCCATCACTATGTTTGTGGATGGTTCCCCTCTCAGCCTTTTTGGCTGCATTGATTTGAACTGTGATATGTTCTCAAAATATAGTAGTTCTAAAATGGAAATGAGAGGTAGGCATAGGCCTATTCTGCACTAAATATGATGTTCTAACACTATTCAAAAGATTGCCAAGAATGAGTCATGGCAGTGTGGAATAATGACAAGTTGAAAGATAATTGAGCATCACAAAGTGGTGCATGCACCATCCCCCCTTTACTGTAGCTAATTAACACCCTTGTTAATTCCAATTAAAAATGCAAATGAGGGGTAATCTTTGATTAACTTGCACAAAGTTCCTTGTTGGTTTGTGAATGTCCTTAAAGATTTACTGTGTTGACGCATCACCGCAATAAAAGGCTAGGGACAATAATAATTACTCCTAGACATTAGAAGGACTTACATTTTAATTACTGAGCGTTCCTCCCTCTCAGACGCATTTCAACAAGCAGACTAACTTTTACCCCCGTTATTAAAAGCCAAATTACTGGCTAATTACAGTGGATCTGCCTTGGGATTCATTAAGTAGGCTATGGAATTACTAAAGAAGCTAATTAAACTGGCAGCGCCATTTATATATATTAAAAAAGCAGGCAGACTATGAACTGCTTCATTCTAATGTGAAACAATGGCAATGGATAGGGCATGTTTTCTTTGTATGCACCTACAAATGGATAAAAAAGATTACAAAATCAAAACAATAAATTGGAAGTTATTGTAGTGATTATGACAATGAATTGAAAATAGCTCCTCTCTTGTAATCATTTGACAGTTCAATGATTTATTTATGAATAATTAACTTGCCAATCCCTTTTACACAAGAATTTTTGTGAGTCACAAATGGTGATGTCTGGAAGTTTATCTTACATTGCTTTTTCCATAAATATGTACCCTATCAATCCTAAATCAGTTGCAGAATTCCCATTCCACAAATGTATAGGCCCTACCTTTTTCTTGATTGACACATCAGGATATTATATAGATATGATGGGTGCGTCATTATTTTAAGCACAGTACTTCCTCCAAATACAAAATTCTCAACATCTTATTTTGCTCATTGGGTGTCTTGGTTTTGGTGCTGTAGAAACCTTTACTGGGTGTATGGTATGAACACCATGAGATACTTTGGGTGCTCAGAAGAGTACAATATGCAAATACTTACTATCCCTTATAAATCCTAAATATTAGGCACATGCTCTCAACAGCTAGAATTACAATAGTAAAAGCCTGATGGCCCAGTATGACTTCATATAATCATGACAAGATGACATGAATTGTGTGCCATGGACATGCACAAACACTTTGCCTGTGAAGCATGCACTGAAATATATTTATATTGTATTATTTCAAAATCAAAGGACCACAACTGACTTCAAAGTCCAAACAGAAAACAGAAATCGGTTCTAGAAGCAGGCAGCCCTTTATTAGGTCAGACACCTTCACACACATGTTTTCATCCACAGAGCTTTACAGGTTATACAAGCTTATAAAATTATAAGACAAAGAAATCAACTATTTACAGTATTTTTGTGCAAACACAAATGTAATCTCAAACATCTGAAAGGCATGCATTGAAGTAAACTTTGGCCAAATCAACCAAAATATATATATATATATCTTTTTTTTTTCTTAACATTTCGCTATCTCTCATCACATACTGTGGTATGAAAACCAGTGAGTCTCTACAACTTCACTATGAGAGAGACAGCTTTGTCTGTATCACACAGGCTCCGATGCCTGGTATTGTCTGTCAGTGTAAAATGAACACCCAAGTGCTTTGGTATGTTGGCACAGACACATACTGGGAATAAGCTCCACATTGGTCTATACTGGTCAGAAAATTATTTGGCAGTGCATAGTAACTTGTGCGATGCCTTTTTACAAGTAAATGCTGCCTGTTTCAGCTCCCTTTCAAAACAATTCAAACTTTATATGAGTGTCAAAGCATTGCTATAGATAGATGTCTATATTATGTCCACTTTTAAACCAAAGTAGGCAAAAATATACTGCAGTTTTGTAGTATTTTTTTTTTTTTTTCAAATTTCAAAAATATTTTGTACATTTTTTGTAGTGATTCTATTTCAACAAGATCTATTCATTCCCACACATATTTATAGAAAATATATTCTCAACACCATCCATTAAAACTGCTAACCTTTCACATAAATAGAAATTCAACATCTTTCAAAGCACCGACTGTCTAGCACTAAATCTAATGGGTTACATATTTTCCTCTCTCTTGCATGTAAAGTAAGCCAAGAATTCGATAATCTTGTCAATACAGTGAATAAACTCATCAATACTTGTACAGACGCACAGGGCAAGTGAGGCTGACTTTCTTCTAGGTTACTCTCTTTTCTCATCAGACAAGCAGAAACCTTCCAAGCAATTTACACCCGAAAGGACAGATTCAGCTGACGAAAACATGTACATACAGGCAACACTAGAAAACAACATACGATGGCAGAGATGGAAGAGGGACAGAATTAAAAAAAAAAAAAAGACTAAACACACACACACACATAAAAAATGATCAACAAAAGAAGAGACCGAACATGGAGGTCATGCCATGTCCCTGGATGATGATGTTGGTGCGACGGTGGGTGGACCACCGCTGCCCCCATGTGGCCGACCGCTGCCGATGCCGTGGAGGTGGGCTGCCCGGCCTCCCCTGCCGCCCTGGACCACGGCCGTAGGGGACAGGAGGGAGGGGGAAGAGGGCGAGGAAGAGGAGGAGGTGGAGGTGGGGGAGACGGAGGAAGAGGAGGAGTAAGAGTAGGAGGAGGAGGAAGAAGAGGAGTAGTTAAGGCCAGAGGAGGAAGAGGTGGTGGGGATGCTGACGGGGTGGTGGGATGGGGAGGTGTGGGGGCGGCCATTTTGAGTCTGCGGCGGCTGCTGCTGCTGCAGGAGGGAAAGGTTGTGGCCTTTTCCCCCATGGAGCTGAAGGGAGTCGTTGGGAGGGGTGGGACGGGGGTGGGCATGGGCTGAGGTGCGGATGTGTCGGCCCAGACTCAGACACGGAATGGAGGACTTGGAGGGGGAAGTGGAGGAAGAGGGGGAGGAGGAAGAGGAAGAGGCAGATGATGGATTAGTAGGCTTAGACATGTTTGAGTTAGGAGAAGACAAGCTACCTTTTCCAGAGCTAGGACAAAAGGCTGGGATCTTAGAAGCAGGTAAAGCAAGGAAAGCATGTTTACTATCCCCATCAGCTTTCATAGAACTCCCGTTAGCCTGCAAACAAAGATGCCGAAAGACATGGAATGTCAAGTAGGATGATTACACAGCTCCATGATGATAATAAGTCTGCTTTTTTTCTCATTTCAACAGTATATACTGCAAGACATTACTTGAACACAATTATACATTTTCATCAAAATAAAACACATTGAGCTAATATACAACTGTCGAGATAACATTGGAATTATTTCAATTTTCTTTTGGCTTGACAGCAATACTGCTTCAGAGAGTCAAAGAATATCAAATGACTGTTGTCGTTAATGTGTTTATGGGTTGTTACACAATGAACATGCTCAAGAGGGGCGGTGGTATGGTAGCAGTGTATGGAAACAGTTGTGACCAGCAAGACAAGGAGAGAAGGAGACATCACAGCTGATTCACATAGGCACAGTCCACTCCACAAGAAAACATTCACGGTTCACAGTTTTACAACGCTGAACACAACAACTGTTTCTTTCTGCCGTTTTTTTCTTTTCTTTTCTTTTTTTTTTTTTTTTAAACAAGAATGAGAGTCCCTCCCTCCATAAAACTGCTGTCTTACAGCAGGACTACCTGTCTGAACTGCCTCTGGGTGTCTTGGAGCTTTTGCGATTTCCCGGCTTTCTCTGCGCTCGTGCCAGGTGGCTGACGGGTCTTGGGCGAGGGCAGCGTGGGTCTAGACGTGGAGGAAGAACCGCCGGTGTTCTAGAAGGACAAACAGAAAGAATGTCAGGGAATCGGCCAACGTGTGTACGAGCAGCTCTAGAGCCGAGCAGAGGCGGAGAGATTTCTGATTACAGACATGATTCTGGAGGCAGGAAATTGGCGGAGGCATGCTTTAAGTCAATCCACAAGAAAAGCCCATTATGACACTTAGTCATGCACAATGAAGTTCACCAAGATCTAGATCAGTCTTTCTGGGAGGAAAAAAAAGAGAGAAATCATTGGTCTACGCCCAAATTCAAGATTAAATAGCCCTTTAATCTTTATTAGGATAGAACCCATACACACAGACACAGACACACAAACACACACACACACACACACACACACATAAAAACACACAAAGAGAGAACAAGAAGAAAGTTAAAAATTAGAGACCCAGAGAGACCCACAAATCAAGTCCATAATCATGTCAACCCGAAATCACACACAGGGCTCAGAAGCAGAGGGTATCCCAGTGTTTGTCCCGCTCCCAGTGGCCTAGGAAAACACTTGTGATTTAATGAATCAGTGATTAGAGTTGGGGTGGGTGGGTGGGTAGGTGGGGAGGAGGGTGGGGGTGAGCAGCCCCAAGGCACCAAGAGCAGACCCAAGGCACCAGCGTTAAAAGGGGGTTGGGGGTGGGGGAGTGGGGTTGGGTTTGAGCAGCTGGAGAGAGACCTGTTTACTGCTGGCGTTGCTACTGGAAGAGGAGGAAGATGAGGACGCAGGTGGGGAAGAAGGGCTGGAGGTGGAGGCGGAGGCAGCCGATGGCCGAGGCGGCAGGTGAGGCTTGGATTTCTTGCGCAGGGAAGGCACCTTCTGCACCTTTAATGATGAAGAGGAGGAGGACTCGTGTGGGGGTGTTCGTTTGGAGGGACTGCCCTCCGCCTGGGAACAGTCCGAGACGGAACGCTTGACCTTGGAGCCTCCGCGCGGGGACGAGGGCTCCGTGGGTGTTGTTTGGTCAGGTGCCGATGAGGGTCCCATGTCACTGATAGTGGACTCCAGCTCTTTGATGGTCTCCTCCAGGCTGTCCAGGGTCTTGAAGGTGTTTTTACGGATCTCCTCCGTCCGTCTCTGGGTCTTAGGTGTGCCTTTGCCATTGGTCGCACTCTCTTCAGTTGGAGAAGAGACCTGGCCCGCCTTACTTTTGCCCTGGATCTCAAACCTTTTGGCCTCTTTCAGGTTCCTCACGGTTCCGTCGGGTTCCTCCTCGTCCTCGTAGACCACCACCTGCAAGGTCTTCTTGCCCGTCTTGGTCCCTGTACGCAGCGCCTGCCCAATAGCAGCCAGCTGCTTCTTGGGGAACTTGAACTTGAACTTCTTCTTGGCGTCCTGCTTTGGGTCGATCGGAGAGGTTACCGTTTTCGAGTTGTCGACGGCGTCGGGAGAAGAGGGCTCTGTTGGGCTGAGGGGCTTACTGACATCGCGAGTGGAAGCGGGACGGTAAATGTTTGGCTTCAATTTAGTCTTGTCTGATCTGGTTGGACTAGTTGGACTAGTTACCTCACTTGCCTTTGCCACCTGCTTTTCTCTCCTCTTCATCTCATCCTGCTCCTCCTCCTCCTCCTCCTCAGCCTCCTCACTCTCCTCATCGATCCTGTCCTCCGACAGCATCCGGTCCAGCTCCTCCTCACACTCGAAGATGGTGGACAGCCGCTTGTACGCCTGCCGGATCTCCATAGGCTCGTCGAAGATGATGATGACGGGCTTGCGGTCGTAGCCGCAGTCCTCGGGAGCACACAGCTCATTGTACTCGCCGCTTACCAGCTCATTGTACTCCCCGCTAGACAACGCCTGCACTTTGGTCTGTGTGATCATGAAGGCGATGCTGTCAGTGGAGGGGGGAGGGGGGCCCTCTTCGTCTGGCAAGTCTGGGCTCAGACCAGACTCCTCTGTATACCTCGAGCGCCCCCTGCAAGCCCTCATCACCACCTCCTCATTGGCTGACCTTTCCTCGTTGGGCGGCATAGCGACATAGCCGCTCTGAACACCGTTCACTGGCCTCTCGGTAAGAGCAACGGCACTTTGCTTGGCAGGCCCAGCGTTCTTCGCTTGGTTGTCCTGTGGGAGCACAGGTTCGGACGTGCCCTGCCCTTGGCTGGAGCAGGCTGACTGTGACCCAGCTGTGTCTATAGGCTGTGTGGAATGAGACGTGCTTGGGTTCTGGCCTGCTGGTTCATGTGGGGAAACTGTGGGGAATTCAGCTGATGTTAATAACTTTGGCGTCGGGGAAAGGTCAAAAGCATTCGCATGTGCCACCTTAGTTTGGGAACGCGTTCGCTCCCTGCCCTCCTTTTGTTCTGCTGTGTCCGCAGCTGGACGCTCATTGGAAATCTGTCCAGTGACGTAATATATCACCTGACGAGACACACAAAAAGAATTACAGCACCCTGAAGACAGTGCCAAGCACATACAAAAAAAAAGCATGCTGTTGTGGCTTCCAACTAAAACAAAAGTAGGGACAAAGGCAAGCCATAGACTATTTACCCTGGAACCCGATGGAGTGGTATCCTTTCCATCCTTAGTGCGGTTTGTGGCTTCACCCTGGTGACTCGTGGTCTGCTAGGATAGTTTATGAGCACAGCATTATTGACTCAAATGTTCTACTCGGCTAGATCTGGGAGGGGTGAGGAATGTGCCCATCTTAAGAGGCACTATAAAAAAACAATGATCTTGTTCCAGCAGACAAAGAATACACACAGAGTGACACACAATGCCTGATAACATTTCCTGGTACTGAACACAAAGTACAAAGCTACGACTTTGGGTTTTCAATCTGTTGGGCAAATGGCACCAAGTGACACAAGAAAGGAGAAAATGCAAAGGTTTCATCAGAAACGGTAAAAGGTAGGTGATCCCGCTGGAAATGAGAGATTATAGGATCAAGGAAAAGAGCATGATTAATCATATCATCCCATAGAGGCATACAGCAGTTAGAAAGGGGCATGATCCCATTGCAAACATGTCACAGGAAAACCATGACATCATCAACATACACAGATAGGATGTTGCTTTTTAAACAGATAGTAGAAACTTTAGAGACAGAACAGTGCTTTTAGATAGAAAAGTGCACAGATATGACAGTTGAAAATCATCTCATCCAAACAGTAGAGGGAAGCCTTGTCTGAAAGAAATCTGAAGTAGGCTTCACAAAGTAAAGACAAAAGTCGAGTGGTTAGTCCAAGTTAAAAAAAAAAGCAGCAATTAGTAGCACATCAGCATCATAAGGGGTGCATTGAGAGCTGGCCATACTGGAGGTGGCATCTTAGCTACAGCACTAACACTACAGCCAAGCGAGAGGTTAGGTGGGCACTAGGTGGGCAGCTGAGATCTACTCTTTGCACTGGGCTGGTGCCAGTGGGGCGGTAGTGGGCAGTTAGATGGCACTACACCCGTTACCTTTGCGTCTTGGGGTGTGTGGGGGGCTGGGGACTCGGGTTCCAGCACCTCCGGCTCAACATTTGAGCGGTCAACAAAACATTTGGCCTCTAACTCTTTAACGGTGCACCTCTCAAACACCTGAAGGGGGTTAGAAGCACAAGGTGTTCAGGCTCTTCCAGACACATTATTTTGGGATAAAATGGCATATGAAAATTCACCTTCAGTCATCATCTGTTATTTAATTAAGAATTGAATTTTCATATTAAATGTATTTACATTTAAGATAAACAGTAAGTTTGAATATAAGCGTAAGAAAAAGGGGAAAAGGTCAAAATGTTAGAGAGAGAGTTAAACAAAGACCAACCACATGAAAAGAATTAACCCAAAAGTATTTAAAAAAAAAAAAAAGATCCAGAAATCTGCTGTTGTTGTATCTCACCAGAAGAGGGCAGTATAACCATAGCAGACAGGAACCAGCCCAAAGACACCAGTGCCACTGTACATGCAGTCCAATAAACATCTCTACCATTTCCAGTTTTTTGACATTCTTTCTTCACCCCTCTTTCATCCTACAGCCTTTCAGTACTTTGGCTTGCGGCTGAGTCGGTGTGTTAGACCATGGTGTGTGTGTGTGTGTGTGTGTGTGTGTGTGTGTGTGTGTATGTGTGTGGGGAGAGAGGATGTGTCAATCAGGGCTTTGCCGCCTATATGGGTCCACTGGGTAACAGGATGTTATCTCTGTCTGTGTTTGTTTATGTGTACGCGAGCATGACTGAAAAGGCGGGAGTGTGTGTGTGTGTGGTGTGAGGTACAGATCACAGGGAGATTTGGTCCCTTGATAGCTCAACCCACCTGCAGCTCAGCCATGATCTTATCCCCCTCGTCGTCCTCGTCCTGATCGGCCATTGAGGAAGCGGTGGCCATGGCTGTGGCTGCAGCAGTGGCCGCGGCTCGAGGAGAGGCTGGTGCAGCTGGGAAGGCGGTGGTGCTGGCAGCCCCCGTGGGTGGGGGGCTCTGGGGTTTGGGTTTAACCTCTGGGGGCACCTTCAGCGCTTTGGGCTGGACAGGCTCCACCTCCTCCTCCACCACCCCCTCACCCTCACCCTCCTGCCAACACAGCAGCAACATACACAAACCCGCTCAGTTGTGACCGACATTCTGCCCTGCCTGCCTGCCCCCACTCCCCACACACATGCACCCCTCCTCATCTTCAACCACCACCAGGAGGATGACATTTCAGGCGGTTGCTACTGCCCCGTGTCTGCCATCAGTACCACACAGCCACTGCTGCTAATCCTTGTAGGAAGTTGTGGCTTTTTAGGTGAACCTGACACACCCGAGCCAGCTGCCTTTGCAACACTTCTTCTGTCTTTATGAGGGCTTTTCGTAGTGTTGCTCTTCTCAGCACACGTGTCTGGGAATGCTGCCGAACAGGGTGGTGACTCAACTGCTCATTTCTAGTCATTTCTATGGTGACACAGGCTTTCAAACATACACATTTGACCAACACGGAGGTATTTAGCATGTTGTTGAAAGGAAATGTTTATACCCTGTGGCTATGTGTCTACATCATTTATTCACAGCCATCAATCATTTTTTGTGGTAAATAAAAACCAGAAATTCAACAAGCATGCATGCATACAAACAAACACAGACACGCATAAACGCACACACGCATACAAACACACACACACAGGGTGACCGACCTGAGCGGATGTGGAGTCCTTCCTGTTGTGGGAGGTGTAGATGACCTCTCCTGACCTCCCCGTGGTGAGCCCTGATCCGCTGGGGTAGAACCTGCGGGGCGGGGGAGGGGGAGGAGACTTGCTGGCCTTCTCGGCGGAGCCGGCCTTGGCTCTGTCCACGCTGGGCCTGTGGGGCTTCTCCATGGCCGGCTTCTGGGCTCGCTCCGCAGAGCCGCTGGGCCCAACCGGTTTTTCAGCTACAGGTTTTGGCAGCGGTTCTGAGAGGGTGCAACACACAATCACAGTCACACACACACAAAAGGGACAATGGGTGCTTATTTGGGCGTGTTGTTTCCTTTTGCTTCGTTACTTATAAGCCACTGTTTAGACAGCTTTCTATAAAAATCTACAGGCTGCGTGGCTTAAAGTAACATGATTTTTTTGGATATCTGCAACGCTTTTTTTTATTTGTATTTATTTCTTTATGTGTTTAGAACATGTTTTTGCAGAGACAGTCAATGATTTAGCAGTGACAGTCCCATAGGGGATTACTCAAGGTGGAAACTTTGAACTTTCCGACTAACATTTTTCTGGTCACTATTTATTAGTTCACTTCCCACTACATTACCACTGTACTGTATATGGGCTTGGTAAACCTTCCCTTTACATTTGGTTTGAATTATTAAGGCAATATCGTAAATCAACCAAATGCATATTTCGTAAAATCAAAAGCTGTTGTGGGGAAAAGGAATAAGGAAATCTGATACGAGGAGGACTGAATAGCAAAATGGCAGCTAACGCTAGCCCACAAGGACAATGAAACTGTTTCTCTTTCAGTTTTCTGTGCCCCTAACAGTTAGTCATAGCAGCCGGCTATCAAATTTGGTTTGAAGCATACCACATTTTTTTCATTCCTCCTCCAACTGAAAGAACTTGGTGAGCTCAAGTAACATCGCTGTAGGTTGATTTAGATCAGACTGAAGGAAATGTTTACTTCACAAACTCATTTCCTAGGTGAATTTGAGTCCTCTAATGTCCTTACCAGGAGCAGCGGCTACAGCTGCAGCTGCAGCTAAGGGGGCCTCCACCTCATCTGGCTGTGCCTCTGGGGGCACCTGCAGCTCCTGGGTGGGCACCTCCAGGCTGGGGATAGCCTGCATCAGACTCTCCTGGGTCTGCTGGAGGAGCCGCTCCATCTCTGCCCCATCAGCCTGAGCTGCACTGGGCTGAGCCTCCTGTGCCTCCCCCTCCTCCTCTTCCTCCTCGGTCTTATCTTCCTCAGACTGCCTCTCTGGGGCTGGAGGCTGCAGAGAACAGAAACACACACACACACACACACACACACACACACACACACACACACACACACACACACACACACACACACACACACACACACACACACACACACACACACACACACACAAACACAAACACACACATACGGATCAAGACCCCCTCGCCGTCACGAGGCCTCAAATTAAAATCCTGTTCTTTACGACTGCTGATGGTTGTAATCCGCTAGCAAATACAAAACCTTGTTGTGACTGCAAGATTACTGCTGTGATAACGTGCCCATACATACTGAATATAAAGGACAAGATGTCCGCAGGTGGCCGTAACATCAGGCTGATCATAAACAAAGAGAGCAGGCTGGGGGCAATCTGATTTGCTGCGCTGCTCTCTGGGCTACCATTGCCTCATAACGACTGGGCTACTTTTATGATTGAACCTTGTGGTAAGAAACTTCTCTTACACTTTAGTAGCATCCCCAACTTTTTATGGGGAGTTTTAATAGCTTCTCCTTTGCTTTCCAACATTAATATGTTTTACACAGTGATGTAAATGGCTCTGCTTCTGTCGCTGCGGATGTTTCTTTTTATTATTATTTACATGTGTTACATTCTGTTCAGCCAGAGCAGCTCCATGGTGGTCATGATTTTAAAAAAGAACATATGGGTATTATGTGTGTATTTATAGAATATATAAAGAATATATATGGGTATGATGACAGTAATATGGCACACAAAAGATTTATAATGTTACAGGTGCAGTTCATTAAGGTAACCTTTTATCTGCTGATAAACAAGAATAATTCCTTCTGCTCACAAATGTTGTAAGTTATTTTCTTATTAAATCCAAAAATGCCTCTCACCTCGAAAACAACCTGAATAACAAGCATAGCTCCATATAATTAGCATATTTCTTCAAAGGCATAGCCATTTGACTTTGATGCTGACTAAAATTTCTGCACATGCCCTCTTTTTTAATGTTCTACACAGATGAGTCACACACACAGATGAGTCACGGACACACACACACACACACACACACACACACACACACACACACACACACTACATGACCTGTGTAACCTGCTCTGCCTCTGACCAGTGGCACACACACACACACACACACACACACACACACACACACACTGCATGACCTGTGTAACCAGCTCTCCCTCTGACCAGTACCACGCACCTCAAACACAAACACACACACACACACACACACACACACACACACACACACACACACACACACACACACACACACACACACACACACACACTACATGACCTGTGTTAGCAGCTCTCCCTCTGACCATTGCCCCTCACCTCAGCACTGGAGCCTCTGTGTCTCAGGCTGCCCCTGCTGCTGCTGCCGCTGCTGGTCCTGCTGCTGCTGGGCAGCTCCTCAGTGCTGATTGGTGGAGGCGTGGCCGAGCTGCAGCTGCTGGCGGCGCTGGACCCTGGGGCCTCCTCCGGCCCTGTTGCGCCCCTGGGGAGTGAGGACCTCTTCTGGAGCGCAGGGCTGCTCTCACGGCTGCGCGGGCTCACCTTGGCCACGGTGGGCGAGTCGCGTGCGTGTGTCGGGGTGAGCGGCGGGCTGGCGTGGTGATTCTGGCCAAGGCCGGCCGAGTGCTGGCAGACGGGCGCGGCGACGGGTGAGCTGCGCACGCGGTGCACCACCATTGGTGAGGAGGGTGTGAGCTCCGAGCGGATGGCGCCGCTGGCGGCTTGTGAGCGAGGCCCTGGGATGGGAGAGCTCCGCGAGGAGCCTGAGGAGTCGGAGCCGTCGGCTGAAGTAGTCGCCTCCGCCGTGATGGCTCTTGTGGGCTCAGGAGAGGGCAAGACGCCATCGGTGGCAAATCTGCAGGGGAGGCAAAGCCATTCAGAAAGCTGAAGTATAAACTTAAAGGAGCCTATGGAAATAGTCACTGATTGATTACTACAGTAGTATCAG
>JAODXP020000034.1:10411745-10531745 GCA_027497455.2 Sardinella longiceps
GAGCATAGACTGCATCTCGGAGTCATTGGCTGACGAGGAGTGGAGCACCACAGCCATGGAGTCGGACTGGGCAGTGCGGTTCTTGGGGACTGGAGAGGGTGACACTCCTATAGGATGGAAGTCCAGAGGGTCAGCTTGAAAGCTTGTGCATGAGACAAACAAAAACTCAAGTGGACTGCAGAGGACCACTTCCAGAGGACCACTTCTAATGTGTTATTTGGAGAGTTGGCTAGACAAGTTAGCTTAGCATACTGTTAGTTTCTCAGTAACAAAGTGTGTGCTGTACTGAACGAATCATATTTGTCTTGAGCTAACATATATTTGCATGGCAAGAACCACTGGAACATGTACAGTAGCCTACTTACCACCACTGTTAACACTGTTAGCAGGAGATGCTGTTCTCACAGGTTTCTCACTGTAAAGGGTTTAAAAACATACCAGACCTTTTTTTTACAAAGCATGACAAAGCACCATTCTAAGGTGATGAGAATTCAGTATTTGTTTATTTAATGTTGATTTGTGCAAAGGTGGTGCAGTGCTGTGGAATGTTTATTGGCCAAAAGATTACCCTGTGGAGTCTTTGGCAGCACTAGTGTTTGGCCCCTTTAAAAGTGCATGTTGGACAAGCCCAGTCAAACTGGCTATCTGCTGTTCCATGGCCTTCATCCGCTCCCTGCTCAACAGGAGAACACACACACACACACACACACACACACACACACACACACACACACACACACACACACACACACACACACACACACACACACACACACACACACACACACACACACACACAGAAGAGTGAGTTAACACCTCCCGCAACACAAAGTTATGCAGGAGAGCTCAAAACAACTTCCACCGCCACTCTGTCAATATTTCCTCAACACTTAGGCTTTGCTGCTGCTGCTGCTGCTGTCTCAGGAGCTTGTTCCTGCGCTTGAAGTCGGTGCCATGAACCGCAACAGATATTAAGGTTGGATGCCATCCTGAAGGCCTCACTCCACTGCCATCTACATCTGTCATGCTCCAGCAAACAACGGCATGTAAACGATATGCCGCAGTTCACCGCAACAATATCATCTTGTGTCTGTGACTAGATTACCGAAAGGGCAACTACAGGAAAAAAAAAAAGAACATAACTCTCTCTCATGTCTTGACCATATTTGTACAAAAAACACAAGCGGTGAGGGGGTCAGATGGGTGTTTCAAAGTGTGCGCATAAAAGCAACCACAAAGGTTTAAGAACCACAAAGGAATCCATTCTGGGGTAACTCTGGCCCACGGTAGCTTTGAGGATGTTTACTGTACATTCTATGGGGCTGGGTTACACACGTATCACATTGCTGTAAACATGAAGCGTGCCATTGTACTAGACCTCACACTTCTGAGAAACAGCAGGCTGAACTTAAATGCCTCCTGAGGGGTTAGAGACACATCTCACTCATGTTTACATACCTGGTGTGGGGGTCGGCTGGGGGCGCGACGCCCTGGAAAGGCCTGTTGCCGTGTCCTGGCGGCAGGTCCACAAACACGGGGGAAACCATGTTGCCGTGGACACTCGCCACCACCTCCATGGCGTTGTTGCTGTCCTTCCGGAAAGATCTGCGGACAGGCGAGCCCCTCTCTACCGGCACGCCTTGCGGGGGCATGTCGATCATCCTGACCTCGTTGACCCTGTGTGGGGATGGCGGCTGTGCTTTGCCCCCGAGCGTTCCCATGGGGTTCTCGGAGTACTTGCGCGACTTCTGCCTGTAGAGGGAGTGCTGTTGTGGAGGAGGCTGCTGTTGCTGGAGAGGTCCGTCCACCACGTCCCCTGGGCCCTGCGATGACGACACGCTTATCCGGCCCTCCGGTATCCCGTACGGGTCGTACAGAGCCACGCTTTTGCTCGTGCCGCCCAGGTCCTCGTCGGGTTTCACGTCGCGGCGCTCCAGGATGGCGCTGGGGCAGGGCGTGACCGAGCGGCTGCTGGGCTGCGGCGCGCTGCCGATGCGCTCGCGGGGCAGGGTGGCGCTGCCGGCCAGCGGCCCGGAGGCGCGCGGCCCGTACGGGATGCGGGAAGGGGAGGAGGGCATGGAACGAGCAGTAGGGGGCGACATGGAGCCCTGCAGCGCGTGGAGGTTGCTGATGGGGCTACCAGGGGCCTGACGCAGGCTGTGCTGGCCATCTCTGCTGATGTACACCTTCTCCCGGTGGGCCTGACAACAGCACAGAGGAGTTGGGATTACTGGACATGTAGACAGACAAATGTCTTCGGAATTAATGTATAAGGCAGAGGCAAATAACTTTCAAGTGTCTTCTGTTTGGTTAAGAGCTGATTTACACAGTTGCTAAGGTTTCCTTGCTTGACCTTCCAGATATATTTAGAGTAACAAAACTGCCAGTATATAAAAGAAAATGGAAAAGGTCCCTGCCAGTCCGTTATTTAAATAGGCCTACTCAAATGGCAAACGAAGCATTTCAAGCAACATGCAAGGACAGGACACTTGCATGCTGAAGAATATAAAGATTATAAAAAATATAAAGAGTATAAACAATCCCTTTCTCACATGGCTGTTGAAAGGGATGTCGAAGTGAGTGATAATCTCCTGCTACTTAGGCAGAAATAAACAAAACTCTAACGTTTGGTGCTAATGGACAGACAAGTGTACTCGTGTACAGGAGAGGACGTGGTAAAATAAAGAAAGAAACACTAACAGAGGAAGAAAAAGGCAAAAAGAAAGAAAAAGAAAGAAAGAGGGTGAATCTGGTGGGAAAGTAAACAAAGCCTGTGTCCAAACCTGTCTGTATTCAGCAAGCAGTGAAGGGAAGAAAGCCCAGAGGTGGGCTGTGCGTGCAGGTGTATTATCCCCCTGTCACCTTCACCACCATGACACCTTTGCTCATGGGAAGCAACACTACCTGCACCACCCACTGCTTTTAGCCAGCGCTGTCAAGCATTACCACCTCCACAGCCCACTGCTTTTAACCAATGCTTTAAGCATTACCACTTCCACTTTTAACCAGCACAGTCAAACAACACAACCCTCACAACCAACTGCTTTTAACCAGCACTGTCAAGCAACACCTCCGTACAACCCACTGCTTTTACCCGGCATCTTCAAGCAATACTATCTCTACCACCCATTGCTGTTAACCAGTGGCATCAAATCATCATCAGAGAGGGCCATTTTAAGGAAAGTTTGTGTGTTTGTGTGAGTGAGTGAGAGAGAGAGAAAAACACAGTCTGTGCTTATGTTTCCATATGTTTCTGTTTGGATTGGTAGAGTGACAACAGTGCTGTCACCCTTTGAATCCAATGGACCCAGAATGGTTTCCCAGAAGCACTGAGGCCGGCACCATCACACTAATGAGAGAGAGAGAAAGAAAGGATTAAACAGTGGGAATGATTCCAGGATGACTTCAGCTATGTGTTTTTTCCCCATGTTTAATTCCCAGGACTGTTGCACTGAGGAGCGTTTTCTTTGAGATTAGCGGAAAAAGACTCAAAAGACTGAGGAGAGGAATAGAGATTACACGCCTTGCAATGGGGGGGAGGCATGTTTGAACAGGTGAAAACAGGTTTAGGAAACTACACAAACCACAGTTATAAAATGGTGTCTGTCCACTCTCCACAATTACTGTCTACACAGGTTGCAAAAATGGAGGGATCTCTCACCAAAAATACTGGGGGCCAAAAAGACTGAAACAAAACCACACACATGGGCAGGTGCAGACACACACATAAACACACATAAACACACATACACACACGTGCACACACACACACACACACACACACACACACACACACACACACACACACACACACACACACACACACACACACACACACGCACGCCCACACATGTAAAGAAATTTGAATGTTAAACCCCCAAAATAGCATCATGTGCAATAATCTGAAAGGCAACTAGAAAAGCAGTAAACCAAAGAACATTATCTAACAACATGTCACTTGCAGTCCTATTGATGTTAATACATACTGTACTACCATGTATTTTAGGCATCATTTGAAACTACCTACTGTATACTTCTAAGCACAACTGAGGCCTCTGATTCTCTGTTAGCAAACTAAGACATCATTCTAATGAAAACTGGACACCTGCATCATTTCTTGCAGGTTTCCTATTCTGGGAGTCAAATGGATAGACAGAAGACAGAAGAGTAACTGAAGACCCAAGGACCCCTCAGAAAGATCTCAAGGATTTCTTTACAAGAGTGGATTTCCTGGAGAATGGTAGTCCATTCTTCACAGTGCAATCCTTAATACCTATTCTGAAAGAAATGGTGACACATTGAAAAGCTATTCTCACCACTGTACAGTATATTCCTCCCAACAACAGGCTGAATGGCTCATCAATACACCCACAGTGGGAGGGAGGTGATTGTACATGTTGTGTGGGAGGATTAGGCAACTCCTGAGACTCTAGAGATGGCTCAACACAACACTAATTTGTACAACAAGGTCATTGTTTGAAAAGCGTTCAGCTGATGAGCACGTCTGCGCTTGTTTTCTTTTTCTCACATTGGGCTGGTCTAGTGTGTACACAAACACAAACACACACACACACACACACACACACACACACACACACACACACACACACACACACACACACACACACACACACACACACACATTACTCTTTGACACATCGGCCAGTCATTGAATTTATATTCAAAGAGTATTTATGTGTTTCTGGCAGAGGGGCACCTGCACAGGCAAAAAAAACTCCTCCGAGATACATGCAACCTTATTGTTGCTAATGCATACAAACACTGTTTCTTTTAGACCTATTTCACAACTATCTACACTTCTAAGCATCACTGAGACCATTACCTACAGTATTAGCAAACATCATTCTAATGCCAACTAGACACCTGCAGAATCACAATCCCAGAGAAAGAACACAATCCTAGGAGTCCACCGCCTGAAAGTAGCTGAGCAGCCACTCCCTAGCAGGTCCACTACAAGGGCTGTCCTGTTCAAATGAAGCCCTTTTTACTGGCACTATCAAAGGCCTGCTTGGGCTTTTGAAAGATTTCAAATCTCTGTCTCTGTCGAGATAGAACGATAGACATCAGCAGAGCCACCCTGTTTACATGGACCACTAAAAAGGCACTCGAGGAATCAGATCTACTCCTAAATAAAAATGGGTTCTACCCTGGCCCTGGGTTATTCCTTTACAAACAAACAAACAAACACAAACAAATAAACAGCCCAGAGAGCATCTGGCTGGTCTGGAATGTATCCGATGGCTGCCTGACACAGGGCAAAGGCAGTGCAGTTAAGAGCCTCTATGCAGAGACACACCACACTTCACACAGAGTAGAACCATCTTATCTTCTCCATCGGGCAAGACTAAGGGAAAAACATAGCTCCACAACAGCAACAGTCTCTTACTAGAACTATCCTGTAGACATATCAAGCGTAAATTATTGTAAGATGAGACATATTTTTCTGAATGTATAATCATACGACTACTACTGTTAGTTACAAATTATGTTAAATGACTTCCTTAAAATGAGACATTTTTATGGGAATGGGCCACTTTTGATGTCCCAGTAAAAGAATAAGAAACCAAAAAAAAAAGGGTTTAAGAAAACCAGAATGGCAGACAAACCAGACTTAATGGCTGTTATGAGATACAGGCATCTTTATTCATACTTTGTGAGGCGTGCAGTGAGGGGCCAACACACAAGTCGAAACACAAGCCGGTCAGACAAGAAAGATCCGGAGAGCTAAACTGTACACCAGAGCCCCTTGGCTCCCTGGCTGGCACACAGATACGTTTAATTAACCATTTCACAAATGATAAATCCACTCAGCATCCTCATCAGACATCCTGCAGAGTGACATGGTGAGGTCTGCTGGCATGTTCACCATACGCCTCCAGCTAGGGTGGATGCCAACCCCAGTGCACCATCTCATATATTCAACACACTGCTGCAGAAATTAAAAAGGGAACACCAGAGATTTGCAACAAAGCAAAACTGCACAAGTTGTTGCTTCCGTAGTAATAAACAAATATGTCACTATACCGTACAGTAGAGTATGTTAGAAACTGGGCTAGTCTCGAAGGAGACGCTTGCAAATCCTTTTAAAAGTGTGTACTAATTCTGCCCGGATGATGTTACATCATTGCTGCCAAAAGTTTAGTAGTAGCTGCTTGTAGAAAGGTCCTATTTATTCTGGAAGGCCCTCAATGAGCTGCATGCTTCTGGGTGAGCACTAAAGCTGCACCACTGCCAGCAGACTCTCCAAGTAAAAGCTTCCAGTTGGAAATGCTAGCGCAAGATCAAATCTTGCTACTCTACAGTATGTCCTTGATGGGCTGTTTGTTACTGTGTACTAATTCTATTACAGTTTCACAGACATTCATTATGTGTATGTCTTTAAGGTCAGTTACACAGTATGCTTTCATAGCTACTCAATGTCAAATACAGCAGTTATTCAGAGTTTTTTTAACATGATTGCATGCAAACTTAAAAACACATATTTTTCGAATTAGAGGAGAAATGAGATACCTGTAAGTACCACCTTGTTTGACCAAAAAAAGAAGAAGAGTACCCTGACGGACTATCTATGAGAATTGCTGGTAAACAACACTGTAGATACTCCTGGCTAATCACTATGTGGAATTAGGGGATCAATCTAGCTGGAGAAGTCTGAATAGAAGGGAGCTCCGAGGTGCGGTGCATTTTCTGCAGCGAGAGTGTGTCGAGTCATCTGACGGTAAACACGGAGTGACAACACAGCCCACCCCTCTGAGGGATGTACTTTGGAACGAACAAATAAAGACGGGCTTTGGATTCCCTCGCTGCTGCTGAGACAGCGCACAGCACAAGACTCAATCCCCCAATAATAGTGTAGAGGTTTTCACAAAGAGACAACCGCATCTCTGGGAGCTGCATTTGGCCAGGATTAATGAACAGCAAAAAAGAAAAAAGAAAAAAAAGACGAGGGAAAATAAGGGTTAGAAGGTTCAGACATAACACTCTTTTAGTGTGCTTGAGTCTAAAAAAGAATGAAAAGAGAGAAAGGGGGAGAGAGAGAGAGAGAGAGAGAGAGAGAGAGAGAGAGAGAGAAGTATTATTCCACTTACCCTGACGTCCCCGTTGTTGGGCTTGGAGTTGTGGTTGAAGGCCTGAGCAGGGTCTTTGTGATAGACTTTGAGACAGGAGTGAGGTGTAATGTTCCTGCGGAGCACAGCAGAGCAACAGGGTGAGTCAGGGTAGCACAAGCACAGGACTTATTCATGTCACTCAAGAGTGGATATGCATGCCACTCTGTGCTCATGAGTAAAAGCCACAATGCTTTATGCATGCAAGTGTGTGCCACTGAGTACACAGAACCACAATAGCTTGTGATGCTGGCTGATAAACAATCATTATGGAGACTCCAATCACTGACACACTCAGAGCTCTACCGATTTTATGCAACGCTACGATTAGATTGGGGCCGACTGCGCAGGCTTGATGGCAACGCCCGAGCGAGCAATATATATTCATCACGGGAGATGCATTTCAACGATGACGCATGAGCACCGCTGAAGACATCAGCCCAGGCTATTGCTGACAGGCGGAGATTTGTAGATTCCCCCAACCCCGCTTGGGGATTTACTACTCAGGACATTTCTTCTCCAGGGCCGAGCCCAGCCCCAGTGGAGCCTAGCCTAGCCTAGCCTAGCTCAGGCCAGGCTCAGTGTGTTTTGAACCCCAAAGAGAGGAGGGATTACACCCCCGCCCCCCCGATCCCTCCTTCCTCCTCCTACTCCTTGCCCCCCCCCCCCGCCCCCCCATTTCCTTTTTGGCTTGTTTGGGCTTCGTCTGAAGAAGGGCAGGGCGTGGTGCGAGGAGACACTCCCTGGAGTCCGCACGCGTTCAGACACGGGCCCCGTCTCCCCGCGGCTGGCTGTGATTATTTGAGGGGGTTGGGCCTGGTGTGGAAGAAGGGGGGGGGGTGGTTGGGGTGTAGGGAGAGGGAGGGGGGGTTGCTGAACTGGTGTCAGGAGGCTTTTTGGACATCTAACTGCCTGTTTAATTGTGGTTTGGCTTCCTGAGGCAATGGGTGGTTTGAAAATGTCAGCTATGAGAAGTGGCGGCTCTTGATGCATATCAGGGTTTTTTCTCTCCGTTTCCAAAAGCCCAGTATCAGTCATCCACTGCCTGACTACGACTATGCCGCATTCAACAAAGTAGAGCTGCATTAAACCCTCTTTTTGAATCGGCTACAAATAGATCAGCCCTACCCACCGCGCCGCATGCCAACACATTTAGCATTACAATGCAGCGTCAATTGAAGCATGTTTTTTGTGCTCTCATGAATCTATACATGCCTTTGTTATTTTACACACAGTATGAAGGAATATTTTTCTGCATGGGGATCAGAAAGCTCTACTGTTTCATGGTACGTCATTGTTTGCAGACAAGCGTATGCACACATACAGTACACACACCCACACACACACATAGAAACACAGACGCACAGTGTGTGTGGTGGATTGTAGGACTTGTTTGGACGGAACTGTCAGTGTGGGAATGTGGTCATGAACAGGGTGGAGGAGAGGAGGAGAGGAGGAGAGGAGAAGAAAAGGAGCACAGCAGCAGGTTGTGACGCTCACCTGACGTCGGTTAGCTCGTAATAGACGTTCCTCATGTCGTCCTTGATGTAGACGGCCACGCTGGGGGACTCCAGCATCTTCATGGTAAGCAGCTGGGGGAAGGCACTGACAAACAGGGCCCGGATGGTGTCCGCCCCTGTGATCTCGTTCGGCATCCGGATCTGCTTTGTCTCCTCGCCATACTGCAGGTACAGAACACCTGAGGGAGAGAGAGAGCACGCAAGTTTGGAATCAGTGGGGTAAACACACACACACACACACACACACACACACACACACACACACACACACACACACACACACAAGCCCACAAACACAGCAAATGAGCCAATTCAGTCCAAAAATTCAACAGTATAACCCCATTCAGAATATATTGTCTTGTTGAGTCCTAAATTGGCCTGTTCCTACAGCAGTGGTTTATTATGTTGGTTTGCTGGCCTGTGGTAACTTGTTAAGTTTGGTTTGATGACTATGCCGTTAGACACTAAGGAAAAACCCAGCCGTGCCAAACAGAAAGGCTTGGACAGCACAGGATCAGTCTCAGCTGAGTTGTGTACTCTCATACACTGTCCATTAGCATCTTCCTCAAAGACCTTCCAGGAACAGAGCGCTATGCTAGCGCTATGTTTTTAACCCAAGTATTTGCAGAGATATGTTTTTTTTTTCCTGTTTGTTTCAGTGGCCCACTTAATTGCATGGCAATAAAAGCTACCAGATGTTCCTGAAACATATCCGTGTGCATCAGACAAGCCCATTGGAGAGACAGACTATCCCTCTAATAATGAGGCCTATTAGAGTCAGAAAAGATGGTTCATGTTTGCTGGGAGAATAACAGTTTTCATGGTTTACTGAGGACATGTTGATATTGCAAATGCAGATTTAATTCATGTAAGCCTGCACTAAATGAGCACTGCAATTTAAGACATTTCCCTTAAATGGACTTTAGCAGACATGCTAGTCTGGAAAACCACAATGAGCTGAGCTTACTGAGAAGCTGACTGTGGCCTGGACCAAGCCTGATAGGGCTAACTAGTAAATGCCCTGTCCATGGGAAAAAAAAACTTCCACATGATTTTTGACATGCATGAATTATATGTTTTTCTAACAAACTGACCAAACTATTCTGTGAAAAAAATGTTATACATCATTTCCCCATTTGCTGTGAGACTGAGAGCATATTATATGACAGGGCAGTAAATAACCCTATGATTTGTTTGACTTAGTAAATGCAGCTAGCCACCAATATTGAGATGCATCCCTATACATACCAAACCAGTGATTACTTACAATACATTATACTGTACATTATCCTTCACATGGTCATTCAACTTGAAACAGCAAGATACACATAGCCAAGCACGAACACACACACACACACACACACACACACACACACACACACACAGGGGAGAGGAGGGAGAAAGAGATATAGAGAGAGAGAGAGAGAGAGAGAGAGAGAGAGAGAGAGAGAGAGAGAGAGAGCACGAGAGAGAGAGAGAGAGAGAGAGAGAGAGAGAGAGAGAGAGAGAGAGAGAGAGAGAGAGAGAGAGAGAGAGAGAGAGAGAGAGAGAGAGGAAAAGAAGGAAAGAACATTTCAGTAGGTTAGTAAACTGGTAGGGTGATTCCTCACCTAGTGACCTGTCCTTGGTCTGGTTGGTGGAGCGGACCACAGGCAGGCTGGCTCTGGAGCGGGTGCCTCGGGTGAAGGCACTGGGGGGATCTCCTCCCTCAGACATGGCCTCCAGAGACTCCAGCGAGGCCACAGACAACGGCTCCCCAGGGTCCCCTACGCCAGGCTGCTGCTTAACGAATCTGATCTGGAGGGTCGAGGAACACAACACCATCCATTTATAAAACTCCACCAAGGGAAAGGGCATGGGAAAAAAAATTCAAATCTGCAATTTGAAATTATTCCTGTGCAACATTTGGAGTGAAAATGAATACGGTGAATATTTTTCAGGCTTGTTATTAAAAACATCTGAGGCTGATGCCACAGAACAGATCATATCTTTCCTTATCCTCACATTCCGGAAACATTCCTTGTGTTTACCACAGTTTGGTGCAACAAAAGTAACCACTTAAACCAAAATATCTAGAATCAGCATAATACTCAAGGCGTGCAAATTCAAACACCCTGCCAGAGTGACTTTAATAGGCTTGTGGCTGGCAGTCCTGGCTAGCCTCAATGTAATTGAAAGACTTCCTAGCACATTCAACACACAGACACACATTAAAAGAGAGAGAGAGAGAGAGAGAGAGAGAGAGAGAGAGAGAGAGAGAGAGAGAGAGAGAGAGAGAGAGTACTGCTCATCCACCATGTGGATCCAAGTGATTTGTTGAATGTCAAATTACAAACAGATTCTATGATCAACAATAACACGCAATAAAACAAGTGCACACAGAAAGGTCAAATGAAAGGCCAAGTCATTAGATTCATCTGGAAGTAATCTGAACGCACATTTTTTATTTCAAATGTAAATGCCGCATGGGAAACTGATAAGCACGTCTGGTTATAGGCAGCAGTACCATGGTATTCCATGGCATCTGAACAGGAAATGATGTATGACCAGCGGAATGAGCTGGTATGGTCTCATGGCCGTGGACACCAGAGCTGCCTTTCCACCAGAGATTCCAAATACCTTCAAAGCAGTCTCTTTTGCCAGGTGACCTCAAAGTATGATTTGCAACAGTGAACAGACAAATGAGAATCGACCACAGACACAGCTGAGGTGAAATATGGCACCTAGAATGCAAATGATACATTATCTTTTAAATGCTGTGCAGTACCTCAGTAGGGTTCAAAGTGATCCTCGCAATTTAAAAAAGGAAAACAAGCTCCTGCTGTACAATCTGCTCTTGGCCTGAAAGCTTGTCTGTCTAAGGAGGGGGTGTTTTCTTTTTGGCAAGAAGAAGTAAGGAGCAAAGGGAATGATGGTGCACAAACTGTCAACACCTCTTTCAGCCAATTACTGTTTAACCCTGCCACTGTTTGCCTCTACAGGGGGGCATTAAACACCAACAAAACACTAAACCCCCAAACAAAAACAAATTGAAGACTGAAAAAATCCCCTAACATTTAATGCACAATATCAGGGATGAAAGACATCTGTTTGGGCTATGAAGCAAAGTGTTTTCATAGGCCCTCACCCCCCGCCCCACCCTGCCCCCATCTCTCTCTCTCTCTCTCTCTCTCTCTCTCTCTCTCTCTCTCTCTCTCTCTAACCAGATTTAGCATGGATGTTTGTTTCTTTTTCCCAATGTTGACTATGTTGGGGGAGAAACGCTGCTGCACAAAGCGGAGACAGAGCGGAGAGTGGAGTGGAGTGGAGCACAAATATGAGGCTGGGCCCAGAGAGGATGCAGATGGGCATGTTTGCTCTCCCCTGAGGCCTACTCCCACCCTTCCATTCCACTCCACGGCACGCCATGGAGCAGGGAGGAGGTGACATGCACAGCCCTCTCTCCCCGCACACACACACAAACATGAGTCACCCATCCCCAACAGTAAAGCACAGCAATGCACTGCATTGCGCGACCTGCTCTGACACATGCTTGGCTGCAGTACTACCTCAGGTAACCCCCCTCCCTCAACCATCCACCCCCACTGACTCCCACCCATGTCGGGTGGAACTGTCACTCAACACCACCGCCCTGTAAATCTCTCCACTGGGCGCTGGCCCACCTACTGACCTCGTCCTGTGTGCTGTTGATGGGTACGTAAAAAAGTAGAGAAACCCTGTTTGACAGGCCACTGCACAAACCAATACAGAACATCCAAACAAATGAGGTGGGCTGGGTGTATTATATAGGACAAGGCAATATCTGACCTAATGCATGAACTTAACACGATGTGAATAAATGTCTTGTGCTACACATTGTGTGGCATAATATAGAAAAAGCATGAAAAGGAACAATTGCACGCTTCTTTTTGCGCTCCAGCTGTGAAATCAAGACCCCAGGCTTGTGTTGTTTACCAACTGCATGGTCAAGTAAACTTCAGATTATCCCTGTCGTTGGCAACATCGGTAAGAGCACGCCTCCATGAGTGAACAGGCATTGCTGTGTGTTTGTATAAATAACGATCACTGCACAGATTGTGTAATTCTGGGTCAAGTTCAGATTTGTCCAAGATGGCCCAATCCGTTTCATGACTTTAATTCCAGCTATTTCCAACATAGAGGTGGATGAGCCAGATTATGCTCCTTCAGCTAGCCAATGTTTACATGTGGTTGCCATGGCCGCATGTGACCCCTTGGCCAAGTCTTACACAACATGACAAGGGGTGAGAAAGAAGATGGCTGGACTCAGTAGGGGATCACAGAGCTTCTCCCCAAATTGATAGTGAAACATGAGAATGGGGGGTGGGGTGGGTGAACACCTGGGCAGAATCTGTGGCCTCTGGGGTCACAGTTTTAAGATGTCCTCTCTGCTGCATGTTGACACTTCTGTACTCAACTTGCAGTTCTCTTCTTCCTTTATTTAAGCAGAGAGAGAGAGAGAGAGAGAGAGAGAGAGAGAGAGAGAGAGAGAGGGTGAAAGAGAGAGAGAGAGAGAGAGAGAGAGAGAGAGAGAGAGAGAGAGAGGCCGAGCTAGAGAGAGAGAGGGCCATGAAAGGTGAGAGAGAGATAGAGAAAAAGAGGGAGAATTTGTCCGCTTGAGCCCACACCAGGTATTCCAACCGAGCGCAAGCCAGAAGAGCATCAGCTAGCCGCAGCAGCTAGCTAGTTAGCTAGCAAGCTGTGAGAGCACCGAGGTGTCGCAGACCACAGCAGTCCCCCTGAATCACATCAGGAGAGGTGTCGCCTAACACAGATTTGTGGCTAAGTCTTTCAACAAATATTTCCTGAGAAAACATCTGATGTGTGACCAAACAGGTAGAGCTGGTCCTCTCCACTGTGTAAACTTTTAACCTCAGCCATGTGTGTGAGCTTAGAGAAAGATGGATGTCTCAGAGGATGACAAAAGGTGGTTTCCAGATGTAAAACCAATGAATGGAAGACATTCAGAGTGATCTTATATTTCACATTGGGTTTCCTATCAAAGTTCAGGTCATAGTGGATTTTGTATTTAGACCATGCCTTCTCACAAAGTCACACATTTAAGGGAGGAGCATTTCTGAGTGACACAGGGTGGATATTTTGTGACAGAAATATTTGTTGTTCTCCCTGTTCTCTCAATTTGATTGATGACCTGGACCATCAACCAGTATTTAAAGTGTGGGGTGCTCTGCTTGTGTATAAGCCGTTAGCGAACAGAGGGAGGCGGGTAGGCCTGAGAGGAGGAATGTCAGTCGGTGTTGTGGAGTCGGGGGTTGGTTGGTTGGTTGGCTGACCACACCAGGCTTGTCTGATCACAGATCAGGGGCCTCAGGCAGCCAGAACTCAGTCTCGGTCCGAGATGCCTCACAAAGAACACAAACCAGCCCACTGAAGCCTGCTGGATCAACAACAAACACCTGGAACCTTTTGGCTGAAGGTCGCGGCTTCCGGTTGGAGCCGAAGAGTATATATTACAGAGATTGATATCTTTGTGTTCGACCAACGTGCAGAAACACTCTGGATCACATCACCTCATTAGTTTTGTAGGGATCCGTTCATTCAACATTGCAGTTTTTGCACTCTGGCAGTCTGGCGTGAAAAAAAAGAAAGGAAGAAAGAAAACTTTCCTATGCTCTTCATTTCAGAGCCATGAGTCAGACTGGCAGCTCAGAGAGGTAATTACGCTGCATTGCACAGAAAAGTGTGTGTGTGTGTGTGTGTGCCCCACTCTATACTATACATTCGACACAGAGCTCATCTCGCTCACCAGGTGGTGGGACGGAGGTGATGAGAGGCAGTGATGTTATCTGTTGGAATACACACTGTGGCACTGTGGCTTACCTGGCAACACATCCAATTCATTTTACACAATCTACCTGAGAGAATAGCTTATTGTGCGCTCAATATATTGGCCATCTACGCTGGTACTGCACAGCCTAAAGGGGATTGAAGCTGATCAGACTGCTAACTCCACTTGAGCAGAGCATTTCTATTTGTCTTACAACCAAAAAATATGGAAACACTGAGGGTGGAAACAGCAAAAAACACAACACTAATACATACAGTATCTCTCATACATATAAAAAGTCTCCCTCCCTCACACACACACACACACACACACACACACACACACCCATGGCACCCTACATCTGCTAACACTTCCATGAGCATAGTATCAGCTGTGACTCCTCTGAGTGCTAGCCAACACTAAAGGAATCGATCTAGAATGGATTCCAGGCATACAGGAGAGCTGGGTCACCATACGGTAGCACTCACATGCTGTCAGAATAAGTGTTACAGTGTGTCTGTTAAACAGTCATGGAGAAGGGAGAGAGGGAGAGAAGGAGAGAGAGAGAGTTACTGAAATAAAGAGAGAGACAGATATTAGAGAGGCAGACAGGCAAGCAGAGAGAGAGAGAGAGAGAGAGAGAGAGAGAGAGAGAGAGAGAGAGAGAGAGAGAGAGTGAGTGAGTGAGTGAGTGAGTGTGTGTGTGAGAGAGAGAGAGAGAGAGAGAGAGAGAGAGAGAGGGAAAGAGAGAGACTAGTGATAAAAAGGAAAGAAGGCATCAGAGCACCACCTCAAACAGTTCACTGCATTCTCCTTTAATCACGGGCAGATGAAGAGGCAAAAGCCTCGGCCTCATCTGCGCTGGTCATATGCCAGCTCTTTGAAAGGTTTGGCAGAGGAGAATAAATCATGTCTCCCAAACTCCTGACCCTCCATCCATCTAGGTGCACGACTGGCAGACTATTAAGCCAAAAAGGAGGAGTATGTGACCAACTCCCACGGGATGTGCTGGTTCCCTCTGTTGCAATATGCAAGGGGGGGGGATAAAATATTTGAGGGGGCTGCACTCTGCGGGTAACCTTGAGAATGAACAGTAATTCAAGTCGATACAGCTATGCCTAGTACCTCAACCAGAACCTTTCATTATTCAAAGCAACAGCAGCAATTGTTGCAAATCACGTGAATGTGATACTTTTTACTCTACGTTTCAGATTCCGGACCGGTCCATTCTTCTCAGGCTATATATATCCTATAGTCATTGTCGATATCAAACAGTTAAAAAGGTTTTGAATTAAGAACAGGAAGTAATAAACAGTTAATTAAAATAGCATTGATCCATTTACTTCAACCATTTTTCAACACGCTTACACATTAGTGAGGAGAAAACGTTGAGAAAAGGTGTTATTCTTTTCACACCTAATACAGAAAACAAAGGAGGCAGACTCAGACTTGTTTGGCCTACTTGGCAAAACTGAATGAAATTCATGTGGAAAAAAGTGAGCAGCCCTTGCGCCATCTCAGTGCAGTTCATTTGGGCCATATGAAAGTTTCTTTCGGGACATAAGAGCTCAAAATTGTTATCCTCATATGGTGGAAAACGCGGCTACAAGAGACAAAGATAACGCAGGGGTGACAATATAACACAAAGTAGCCTAATCATCGAGCGTCAAATGCAAACTTGTCACAACTTGAAAAGCACATGATCACTAACCCAGTGGCGCTGCAATCATGTTGTGAAGTAATCCGAAAGAGACCTCCAAGTTTTCCAGATTTCTTCATTAAAAAGAGGATCCGATATCCAGTTCGGTCCGGACTGCGAGACAAAGTAGAATTTTTTTCCCTGTCTCGAAACGGGACGTGGTGAGCACACGCGCTGGTGAAAAAAACGAATAACTTTTGGTTCCGAAGTGATAGTGGGTGGGTATTTGGCTGAAAACTGAGCTGTCTCGCAAGTGACACCACTCCCCTCCATGGTAACTAACCACACCCACACATGCGGTGTTACCTGAGTCTTTCATTGTCGGTCTGCTGGCAGATTTATAATAGACTGTTAAAGCCTGCACAGCGCAGTAGGCTAAAATCGCAGTTTCTTCCTGTTTAGATTACATACTTTTAAACACAAACTTCCACTTCATTCATAATTCTAAAATATATCTTTTCAACTCTATGATTTAGCAAAGATCTCAATTATGTATTTTGAATGAGCCTCAAAAGTTTAAGAGTAGGACTAGGCTATAACTTAGAGAACATCTTAAAATGAAGTTTTCAAATTTCTGAATCCCAACAGTTAGTCTACTGCCTATGCATGAAATATAGGCAAACCTGCAACTCAGAAAAACACAGCTCTTTAAAGTACGCCCCTGATACCATCTAGTGGCGATTTCAGCTCCAATGCAATGTGTAACTATTGTATAACTACTTATTTTTAGCTGTTTTGTTATTACACTGACCACAGGACCACAAGAAAAGTCAAACAAGCTTCAAATACAACATAAGGAAGACAACATGCACTTAGTTACCTGAAAAAAAAAACTTTGCCTTTGAATATAACAAGTCTGAGTTAAAAAAAAAAAAAAGTTTTTCTTCATAGGCGTTCAAACAGTGGCACAACCTCTGCCATTTCACTAAGGATGTGTAGTTAGATGACAATGAAAGATAATTATTAAGTCTTGCAACCAATTTGTGGCTCAAATGTCCTCTCCCAGTTATCAGCAGTAATAGACATGTTATTCACCCTCAGTAGCCTTATTGACCATGATGCATGGCTCGCATTTGCATAATGCTACCAGAGACGGTTTGAAACCCTTCATTCAGTATCTTTGATACTACTGATCCATGATCTGTGACTGCTGGGAAGACCAGGAGGGCAGGAAGTGGCTTTGGGCATTCCTTACCTGGTCCCTGAGTCTCTCCTGGTGGCCCATGATGGTGGAGGCGTGGTGAGGGTACTTGTGCTTCAGGTGCTCCAAGAAGGCCTCCCGCTTGCGGTCCATGTGGTGCGGCTGCATGGTCATGGAGTCCCCGGCGCTGCGAGGGCCGCCTACTGTGTAGCGTCTGGGAAGAGTACGCGGGGACCAGGGGTCTGAGTGGTCGCTGTCGTCTGCGCTGCTGCTGTGATGTTGGCTGAGGGCCTCATTCTCTGCGGCGGCCAGCCTCTGGTTGCTGCTGTGGCCAACCTCTGAGCGGCGGTAAGGAGAAGAGAGGGAGAGAGGGAGGGAGGAAACAGAGGAAAAAAGAAAGGGAGGAAAAAAAAAGAGAGGTTTTTTTTTTATTTCAGCCGAGGGAGCAGCTGCATTCTGAGTTCAGGTGGAAGGCACTGGTGGTAATGTGTTGGAGCAACCAGCACTCGTCCATGTTTTATTCCCTCTCCCTTCCATTCGAATGGCTCCTTATCCAGCTATCAACAGTCAAATAAAAAACAAAAACAAAAACAAATGATGCCTCAGGAGGTGGCTGTCCATATGCTCCAATGACTACACACTAATTAACATGACAGGCAATTAATCCAGGAGCAGGAATGACTATCAAAGGAGCGGAGTGGCATTAGCCAGGCGAGAGCAATTATGGTGATGTGTGGCCGGCAACAAACACAGCATTTGTCACCCTGTAAAAAGCCTGCATCTCGGACTGGAGCGGGCCTGGGAGTGCTCTGTCTGATGGCCCATTACATGCCTGCAGGAACCTGCCTGCCGCTGTGGTGGGCCCTGCGGGGAGGGAGAGGCCTCCTGCCATGCAGACGGAGCGGAGGTCAGTGCCACTGCACTCAGATTAATTAAAGTGCTGATAGAAGAACCAGCCAGAGCCAAATTCACAAATCCACCAGGTCAAGCAATAAAGATGGCTTATATAAAAAACAAGCTACACATTCAGACATAGATAAATATACAGTTGATGGATAGATAAATAGACATAGATAGATAGATAGAGCTATGGTCACATTTATCTCTGAGGTGACCGTGCCATGCTGTCTTAATGTTAAATGATCTTAAGCGAACACTGTTTGCCATTCATTTCAAAACATTCAGATAATTTAACATTCCAAACATTGAATCTGTGGACAAGTTGCAGCTTACAAAAGATGGTTTGTGGGATCAATCAGACTGGCTAATTGCAGTGGCTAGGGAAGCACAGATTAAGTCAGCATGTCGCTCATAAACTGCTGCTCGCTCCTACAGTACATTTGGCCTGGAGGAGTCCACCATGTGCAGACTTCATTTATGGACTTTAAGAAATGCACTGGTAAAGTAGGCCTCCCAAAATCCCAAATCTCTATCAGACACCACATGACTGACTGTCATGCAGGTTCTGCCCCCCCCCCTTTACCGCCCCCTCCCCCCCTTAAACCTCTGTGTTGGCTTCATGAAGAGCATTATCACAGAGAGCTCTCCGACCAACGATAGCTTCTGACTTCAAAGCGCCGTGGGTTTAATGAGGGAGCAGAAGTAATCCTCTTTATTCATTATCTCATACAGATGATGTGGGAAGGAGACGGAGAGTCTAAGAAGATGGTTGGTTGGTTGGTTGGTTGGTTGAGCTAAAGGTGCCATCTCAAGTGCATATCTAAGGTATGTAACTTCAGTATGTGGGGGACATGGTGTGTGTTCTGGGGGGATGTAAATGACTGAGATAAATGAACTGTCTAATCACACCTGGCATCGTCTTCCTTAATCCACCAAAGTTTCCTATTTTGGCTACTGTGAGGTCAGAATCTGACATATTTTGCTCATAACTGGTCCTACTGGTGTTACACACACACACACACACACACACACACACACACACACACACACACACACACACACACACACACACACACACACACACACACACACACACACACAGGGCGGCTCTGCAGTAGCATTGAGAGAGTTCATATTTGGATTGACACAAAGGTTTTTGTAAAACCATTTTGTGTTGGGGAATTCCATTCTCCCATCATTGCTGTCAAGCAGAGTGGAAAAGATGCAGGAGAGTTACTAGTAGTGGATGTGTTCCCAGCTCTCTCTAAGCTGCACTTGTCATCTTGCCTGAAATTACCCTGGCCCAGACCATCTCATCCAGACCTTCATCTCCCTACCTCTCTGTTTCCTTCTGAAATGTCAAGACTCACAGTCAATAAAAATGCATCAAATATATGAAACATTCAGTGTGCTTTATAGTCTCATATTGGTAGTTACAGTTGTGACATATGGTACAATATCTTACAAGCTCACCTCCAAACAAGAACAAGGGGAAATAATACTGCAGTGATTATATGAAAAGGTTAAAGGTGCATTCAACAACTTGAAACAGGAAATGCAGCATGGTATATAAAGGTTTGAATGTCTAATAATAACCTTTGTAATAATCTTGTAATGACAATACCACAATACCACTAACTCTACCGGAAATAATGATTTATTTTTAGATGACTTGTCCGCACACAATGACACATGTTCGAACAGTGGAATAATACACCACCATTCATGGTTGTTCTTGGTTCATGATTCATTAGCTTGCTGTTGCATATAGCTTGCCTTGTTGTCATGCATAGAATCACTGTTTCAAGCTAAACAGACTCCTGACAAAATCCAGATTTCTCATCTGGGATACCCAAGAACCGCAAGGCTAAGCAAGTAGGGGGGCTAGACTCAGCCCACACACAATACCCTGTGCTGTTACCACCCTCATGCAATATTTACTTAGAGGTGGACAGCCAGTCTAGCCCGTCTGGGGTGTTATATCACAGAAATGATAGCTACATTGAGGCCCTGCAAAATGCACCACAGACCACAATGGTCATATGAATGGAGTCCTCCGGCTATGTAGGATAAATGGCCTGTGTTGTTCACCCAAAGAGTTTGGTGGCCTGTCTGCTGTCAATGTAGTGAAAGTGAGTGACTGGAGAAGAAAATATTTCTGTTGAGTTTTCTAACCCCAAATGTGAGTATGTGAGTTATGTATAGAAGCCTTGTCAGTTAAACACCTCTCACATTGACATAGATTAAAGAGTGCCTGGGGAGACAGAGAAATGCCATCAAAATGCTCTTAGTGGATCTAAAGGCTGGGCACCACAGCACAGCCCTTAATTAGCAGCCTGTCTTGTCTTATAGTCTTCTCCTGGGGAAGGAAGTGTTGACAACACTTAGAAAACATTCAAAACATTCCCCCTGATGTGATGTGCACCCTTCAGGAGGTCTCCCTGCATCCTACGCCTCCTACCCCCCACCTCACATCCAATCACTACTACTACTACTTCACACACACACACACACACACACACACACACACACACACACACACACACACACACACACACACACACACACACACACACACACACACACACACAGGGCAAAAGGACGCAGCCTCCCTTTAAGCAGCTGCTGCTCCACTGTGTCCTAACAGTAGAAATGACTGGAAAAAGCCCTCATCGCTTCAGCAGCTTCCATCAACAGACTGATGATCCTTATCTTTTTTCCTCCTGCTGCAAGACCACAGGAGAGGAGAGAACTCTCTGCCATTGTCCCTGCATGGGGCTATTTTCCTCCCAGGAAGGTCAAACCACGGACACTTGAGGATATCCTTCTGCTCTATATGCTGATGGAATTAATTCCTCTCATTGGTTGTTGGCATTCTTGTGTGTGCGTGTGTGTGTGTGTGTGTGTGTGAATTCTCCTGTGCCATTACAGAAATTAAATGGCAAGAAGTAGGATGTGTTGGCAAAATGGGACCTGATAATTATACAACCTTTCTCTCGTTATATAGCTTCTCTTATCTATTTTCTTCACCAGCGCCTGCCAGGTATAAATATGTGCACACACACACATACACGCGCGCACACACAAACACACACACACCCAAACAGACACACACAAACACACACACACACACACACACACACACACACACACACACACACACACAGAGAGAGACAAGGATACCAAACACCACACAATTAGCCTACTACCTGCTCATGGCTGGCTTGCCTGCCATTAAGTTGTCATGGGATGGGCCCTGTTGATAAGGCCATACAAGAGGCTCATTATCTGGCCCTCTATGGCAGATATGCTTGTCCAAATGCCTGGCAGTGCCTGCCAGTGTTTTAACGTAGCAGAGGGAAAAGTAATCCTGCTCTGGCGGAGGTGATTAACTCCAGGAACATGACGAGGCACAAGCAAAATTGCTGTGTAGGAAGAACCTCGCCACAGAAAAGGGGGGAAAAGGAGAGGAAGAACACCAGAAGTAATTAATGTCGGAGTCGTTATGAATGAAAGGAGGATGGCGACAGACAGAATTAAAAGTGGGTAGATTTTTCACTCAGTCCATTAATACACTGTCAAGGAGGCCTGTATTTCAGCAGGGAGTTTCATTTGTCTAATTACCACACCCATGTTTTTAGGACTGCAGCCAACGAGGCTCTAAAGCTATGATTTAAACCATCTGTCTCATCTCAAACTACTGTACTGCTAAACTGGGCAATTTAGATAAAAACCTTTCTAAGGCATGCAAGCCCGTCTGTGTGTGTGTGTGTGTGTGTGTGTGTGTGTGTGTGTGTGTGTGTGTGTGTGTGTGTGTTTGACAGGAGATGTGGGCATGCCTCTATAATTATGGCAAGTCTACAAACTGCTTTCTAACAGTGTGATGGTGTGCCTGAGCATGGCAGGTAGTAGCTGCTTCGGTGTCTAGCAACAGTAAACGTCCCTAGCTTTGCTCTCATGCAGTAGATCTGCAGTTACCTAAGAGTCTCTGATTGACACTCAGCGGATCTAGCAACATCTACAATACCCAAGCAGGGAGGGTCACAGTAATCAAGCTGAAATCCTGCTCAAGGTTCTCTAACAGTGAGACTGCTTTGTCCTCTCAGAGGCATGGCCTGTAACCATGTAAACGGAGTGGTCTGAAACCTGTTGCACACCATCATTAGGTCCAAAGGAATGGGAAGAATAATTCAATATTATTAGCACTTTATGCACTTTGACAGCAGGGATTCAGAAAAGATTTTATATCTGAAGCTTTTCATGGCATGGAGTTGGGTGATTTGAGTGGTTGATGAAAGTAGGAAGGGGCATTATATAAAAACATTCAGGACCCTGTTGTTTGACTCTTTCAGCAGAAAGACTTTTTAAATTGCCTGTATTCAAATTTGTGTTGGTTGGAAAATCTGCATGAACCACAAGTGCCTGAACCAACTGTGATAAGCAGCTTAGCATACTTACCTTCGGACTGGATAATAAGAAAATAATTAGTTTTATCTCTGCAATGTTCTCCTGTTTGCTTGTTTGTGGAGATTTCCAGTTTTGCTTCCTTTCACAACTAACACTGCATGCCGTAGAACAGATGCTGCTGAGTGCATACTTCATCCAAAGTTTAGCAAACTATTGTAGTATCCATCTACATTCTCGTAAGAATGTTTGTGTGTCACGTTTAATCTCATTTGACAGTGCAGGAGGATCAGACAAATTTGTGCATTTCCTCCATGTTTGTTGTGGATTAAACTAAGCCAAGCGTGTCATTACAAGCTACGAGATCCAGAGATTTTTGTTTTCCTTTTTTTTTTTTTTCAAACTCCATTGAAATGAATTTCAGACTTTGTCATGGCAACAGGCTACAGTGTTCATGGTATTAGAATATCTTGGGTAATCGGTTGGGAATGCAGCAACCACTCCCTGCTGACCTATAATGGGTCTCCAACTGGACCCCATTCATCTCACACACAGTTAAGAGACCATGCTGTCGGATGGCAAGTGGTGCTCTTGGCTGTGGCCTGTATGTCATGTGTACACTTAGGACACACTTCCTCTTCAGAGGACATTCTTGGCATTACTGAACAGCACTTAAAGGTATCAATATAACAAAGTGTGTGTTCAGTTGCCAAAGTATGTCCTCTAAATCTTCATGTTAACTAGGTGTAATTTATGACAGTTGGAACCTCTCTGTCTTGTTGCATCACTTCAGGAATTAATCTGGGATAATAATGGAAGTCAACTGCAACAAAGAAAAGAAAAAATGTCTAAGAAGAAAGGAAAATGTCTTGTTAAACATAATATTTGACAGAATGTCACTTAATATCTGTTTCCATCACATCATAAAATGGTAAAGTTTCCCCTCGTGAGACAATTAAGGGCGATATCAGGGAAATAAAATGGATTCTACCATTTTCCTTTACAAAATGTTCTTTGAATAGGGATATGCATTGGAATAAACAACACGACACTTGCAATGTGTCTATAACACAACACACAACACTGTGCAAGGTGTCTATAACGCAACGAGGTGATTGGCTCAAACTCTAGGCCTATTGTTTTTGATTTTGGCAGTTGCAGCCCTTCCTGCCATTATAAGATTCCGAACCAAGGAATGTTCCGTGAACCCAGCAGTTGAGTGTGAAGCTGAAACAGAGAAGCCCTGGTGCCCTACAGGATACACATCCCCGCTCACATTCATTCCCATGTGTACTAAAACATTTCCACTTCTGTGTTCTTTGCTCCATAGCCAATAAGGCCGTAAAGGTTCTAATTTTAAGGAAATACACACACCTCAACACCGCTCGACCCATTGCTCTCCTCAGGTTAACATCCATAAATGCTGAGCATGGCCTTGACATGATAACTTAGCAGCCTGGAAATGTGTGTTGTTCTTTATCAAAGGTTTGTGTAACTACCGGAGAGGGAGAGATTGTTTTTAGCACGCAGCGTGGGCTAAAAGACTGAAGTGTTTGTTATTCTGTGGAGTTGGTTTTCTTCTGCCTGCACGGCCTGGTCATTGACTATCCCATCTGAAGCCCTCACCTGTTTGCTGTTTCATGGAGGGGCTTCAGGATCTATGCTTTTCCAAGCGCGGTGAACAATGCGGCTCAAAAGGTCGCAGCACGCAGTGCATTGTGTGCACATCTGCCAAACTCGTCCTAGGTGAGGTTTTCAGATAGGAAAATGTATCTGAGAGAAATAAAAACCGCTCAAGGACCTGACAGCTGTTATAAAGGAGCCCAATCTGCGTTTATAATCCCAGCACTGTAGCATTACTGGCACAGTGAGCAGTAAATGTTTCCATTCCACATGCCTGTGAAGAGATTTGGGCTGAGTATCAGTCTGAACCAAGCTGAGGCAAGTAGAAGTAAAGCTAAAGCGACAGTAAGGAGTTTTTTGTAAAACTAGTGAAGTAGTGTACCTCTAAGGCACACAAAAGCTTCACAGAGCCTTATTGTCACTGCAAGAATATCCTAATTGGTGTTTGATAATGTCAGAGATGTCGGGATAAATGCTTTATTTTATTTTGAGATGTTTTTTCCCTGCATCCAGAACGACTGGTGGGAATAATACTTGAGACACCTGGCAAATTGCTCCATAGTGTTTCTTTAAAGCAAAGCCACGGGGAAAAATATATTTAAGACTCTTCGAATCATCATGTTAACATTAAGCAATCCGGGTGGCGGGTGCAAACTGACAATGACACTTCATTCTCTGTATAACAAGCCTGCATCAGAATAAGCTATCATGTTAAGATAAAAGGTTTTACTTTCAACTAATTAATAACAAAAGGTTTAAAATAGGTCTGAAGTTTACAGAGCCGGCACTCTCAGGTAGGACATTCCAATCTGTGACAACACAGTTCATAAATTTGGAAGTATATGGTAAATGTTTACAATGTGCATACGCTGTGGCAGTTGTTTGTTTAACTTTAATGCCCTGCAGCCCATAGCACTCAGGCTAGTCCACTTGGCACACATGTGAAGCGCTGACACCACAGTACTCTGTCATATGTGGTCCAGATGGATACAGAGAGAACACACACACACACACACACACACACACTCTCTAGCAGACGCCATCTCTCTTCAGGCATCTCATTTAATTCACATTCATTTCTTAGACTTGTTCATCTAATATCATTACATTCATTTGCAATGGTTTGAAAACATTGATGAATTCTAAATTACGTCCTAAACGAATGAATGAGGATTTATTTAAGTATTTATTTTACCCCCTACCCTGTGAATATATGTTTATAGTTAAAACTATTTCTCCCCCTTTTTGTTTTTTCAATTAGATAAATATAAAAAGTGCAATGTATCATGCTAAGAAAATGAAACATGTGTTGTACATGGAAATGAATAATTGCAATAAAGTAGTAATAATAAATAAATAAATAAATAATAAAAAATGATGGATCCCAGTTCTAATGCCAAAGTCCTCAACTGGCACACTGTGGCGGCGAGCTGCAGCTTCCCTGGGAGGCAGTGGGACGTTCTTAACCCAGTGAGGAGCTTGAGCCACTAACCTCATCAGCCTCACAGCTCTGTGAGCTGCGGTGAACTGGACTGGAAGAGTTGTGACTCAGCTGCAGCATCCACAGTCACAGCCCCATCCATATTCATGACTTTAAAGCCACTTAATACCCTTAAAGGTCTCCATTTGGTGCTCTCATTAAACAGGCCCTCATGTGTTACAGAGGAAGCCTGTCCTCACAGACACACAATCATCAGCTACACAAAATTCGGATAAACAGAAGAGAGAGATTATAAAGACCTTGCTAGGATATCTGTCTATAGAGGGATTCAGGGTGAGGGTGATGCTGCTTTTGAATTCTCTCTCTCTCTCTCTCTCTCTTTTTTTTTTTTTTTTTTTTTTGAAAAGTCCATTTCCAGAGTAAATGACCCAAAAATGTAGTAGGAAGGACAGTTTGGATTCTCTAAATGCTTAGGAAAGGTGCTTTGATACTTCCTTTAGTATTGTGTACACTAAAGAGTCCTCCCATGAAGCAATTCCTTGCACTATGAAACTACGACCAATCAACTTAGCCCTGATCAATAACAGCCGTCTTCACATAAGTGTAAGTGGATTTGGATCATTCTATTCTAAGCTCCAATGAATTCATCTTTTACTCTCCCCTTTACCGCATGCCGTTCCCCAACAAGGTCAAGGCAAAGTGGATGGCTGAAGAAGATAGGACAATCCATCGGTTAGGGGCCTGACAGAGATTTCTGCAGACGCGTCAGGAGTGGCTTGTTTGTACTAACAGAGCATGACATCAGTCTCCGCTCGGTCTGTCCGCTCAGAGACAGAGCCTCTTGTCCAAACGCAGGACAAAAAGAAAAAAGAAAAAAAAAAAGAAGGCTTACCTCTGACGGCCATGACTCAGAGAAAGACGTTCTACTTTAAAATGTCAGTGCGAGGACAGCAGGATGATTAAGAGCCGAAAATATCATCAGCATGAGCAGCATTAGCAACAGCATGCAGTCATCATCTGTGTATTTCAACATAAATGTTTCTGCGCCACACTGCTGCTGTATAGGGAGCCATTGTGCAACCACCAGAACTAAATGACCCATCATTAATCCTAATCATGATGATTATTGTGGGTTTTTACATTTAGGGCTTGGATTTGTTTTTGTTTTTTTAGAAAGTGTCGAAAGTGGCTAACTTCCATCACGTGTCATGGTAAATGACGGCGATTAATAGTACAATTCCCAAGCCTGTGACTAAAATGACCTTGCTTTCCTTAACGACCTGTGCTAGCATCACTATAAGCCTATGTGGAGCATCTGTATAGCATCTTGTAAGCCGCTGGTTTACCCCACAGTAAAAGCACACATGGCTTTAAACTGAAATAAACCTGCTTTTATCAGCAGCATGCAAGCCATCTATCTCATCTGGGTCACATCATCTAGCCCACAGCCAAACTTCAAGTCTCAAGCCCAAGTGGATTTGCTGTAATCTTCAGCCATGCACAACCCCTGATATGAGGTGAAACCGTGTGCATTATATTCATCTGATGTTTCATAAGCTTTGACCCCTATACAAACAAATATCAAAAGTAAAGCTCCGGTCAGGGCTCTCTCTCTTTCACACACACTCACACACACACACACACACACACACACACACACACACTAACGCTACAGTATGTCCACACGTGGCTGAATTCCCATCACTCATCAGTCCTCTGCTCTGAACCTCACACCTGTTGCTGGGAGTTTGACACACACACACACACACACACACACACACACACACACACACACACACACACATATGACACACACACACATATATGACACCCCCCCACACACACACACACCTCTCTGGTGTGGTCCCATCCCAGCGTATCTACAGGAGATCAGCATTGGCACGGCCCGTAGCGCGCCGCCTGAATATAAACCTAGGTCAGCAGTGTGGAGGAATGTGATCCAGACTGCACGCTCCCCCGGATAGCCTCGGACACAAACGATGCGGATCAAAAGATTTGGGCTGCCTTGTCTCCATCAGCAGTTCAGCAGCTCACCAAAACAATTAAGCCTCGTCCGCCAGCACTATTTTATAACATGCTTCATTTAGTCGGAGAGACGGGCGTGCCAAAAGCCCTTGGCTGGTATGCAATAGCATAATGACAAGCGTGGTCCAAACTACATTGTATTATGTTGTAGCAAATACCCTGATGGAAAAAAACAAACACACAAGCACAAAAGGAGGAGAAAAGTCCTATACAGCATAAAACTGCGCAGACTGATCTACTGAACTGCCAGGCTGTCATATAGCTTATACTGTATAGCCAGTATAAAAGTAACTCTGTGTCCAAAAATATTAGGATTCCAGGGTTGTATGAGAATCGACACCAAATGGGTAAGGAAATTCTAGTTCCATCTCCATCACAGAAATGAGAGCTCTCTGGGGTCTGGAGTCACCATCTTCCCGCTATTCCATAAAATGGGACATTTGAGCTATTAAAGAAATAACTACAGTGAGAAGACCAGACAGCCACAGAGCAGTTTCCAAGGCAAAGGCAAAGACACACACACACACACACACACACACACACACACACACACACACACACACACACACACACACACACACACACACACACAAGCATTTTACAGCAGTACTGAGAAATCAGTGCCAAAATGAGCAAGGGAGACCTGAGGGTTCATCCTGCCAAGTGCTCATCCTTTGCTCCCCCCTCCCCCTCCTCACTTCTCATTCCAGATGAGTCCTTCGTTTAATTAAGTCCTGAGATCGATGCGGCCTCTCACTCCTCCTCCTGCCAGTCCCCTAAGTGTATTTATGCGTCCGGGCCAACAGCTCGCTGAATGACTCTGTCATTCACAGCCCAGCAAAGCACAGCCCAGTCCAGCACAGCCCAGCCCAGCCCAGCGAGACCCTTTACTACTGCTAAACTAGCTGGCTCCAGGGGGCTTTGGGAGATGCCCCCCCCCCCTTCTTTTAAGTCAACAGATGACAATACTCTGGGAGGGAGAAAGGAGAAAGTCCCCAAATTTCTAGGTTTCAGTGTATTACAAAATATATTTAACAGATCAGAACTGTGGCGGATGAAATAATGAGTTTAACATCACTTTGGCAGTCAATAAATAAATAAATATATCTATTCAAGATCCCTAATGTATTACAGTAGGCTATCTAATATCTTCAGCATATGAAACGCACAAAATCAAGTTTCTGATCACGTCTAGCCTCAGATCCTGCTAAGATACGTGTCTTTACTAACAGCATAGCTATTTATGGCGTTAATGTTTACCGCTTCCTGCAAAACCAAGTGACAAATCAACAGCAGATCATGTGAGATACAGTTTCAATGAGATGAGCTAGGCTGCTTCAACCAACAAAACTACTTCTTAAGAAAGACATCAATTTTCTTTATCGAGCGAGACGCTGCTTTTTCATTTGCCCCAAGCCGGGTCTGTGTATTGTTTAAGAGCACTTACCCTCCTTCTCTGAGAAAGACTCCAGCTCTGTTGAGTGTTATCCGGCTGCAACCGTGAGTGTGAGTGAGTGAGTGTGTGAGCGAGTTAGCGAGCGTGTGTGTGTGTGTGTGTGTGTATGTGTATCCCTCCCTGCAGTGGCCTGCTCTCTTCCTGTCCACTCTTGAGCCGTGCAGTAGTGTTCTGTTGTGTGGGACTGTGCGCGAGTGGCCTGCCCTTCCTCCACTGTGCCAACCCAGTTCAGCCAGCCAGCTTTTCAGTGGCCTCTCTGCTCAGAGAATGTTTATGTAAGTTGTGTGTGTGTGTGTGTGCGGGTGTCTGTGTGTGTGTGTTTGGGGGTTGGAGAGGGTCGGAGTAGGTGGGAGGTGTTTGTGTATTTGAGGGAGGGTGTCTGTGTGTGCTCATGTGTGTGTGTGTGGGGGGGGAGGTGGGGGTGAGAGAGAGGGAGAGGCAGAAAGAGAGAAAGAGAGAGAGAGAGAGAGAGAGAGAGAGAGAGAGAGAGAGAGGGAGGAGGGGGTAGAAAAAGTAAAGAGCAAGAGTAAGAGGGAAAAAAGTAGTGGGTGGTTGTTGGAACAGAGGGACTCACTATCTTCATTTCAGTATGTGGGTGGGTATGTGAATGCGTGTGTGTGTAGTAGTGTGTGTATATATGTAAGAGAGAGTGCAATGGAGAGAGAGAGAGGGAGAGTGTGTGTGTGTGTGTGTGTGTGTGTGGGGGGGGGGCACATCCTCTGTTTGGTTCTTCTAACAAAGGTGTGGTTTCTTCTTCCTGTGGTCCATGCAGGACAAAGGAGACTGAGCCGCTGCAGACGAGTGACTTCATCCTCACATTTCAAAACACACACGGCAGGCAGGCAGGCAGAGTGTCTTTCTCTCCCGCGCAAACACGCCCCAACCACGACCTCTGACTGAGACACAGCAGAGAGGCTGATTGAGCTTATAGCATTGTTACACACCTGCACAGCACAAAAAGCGAGCAAGACGATAAAAAAAACAAAAACAAACCCAGACACGATTTTGTGAGTTGTTTTGTGTCTGTTAACAGCCTTGTATTGTTTTAGGACACAAAATCTTCAGACCAGCAGGCTTCCTCAGTTGAATCTCAACTAACCGCATGTTTTCACACGCACTGCAAACTTCACAAAAACCTCCAAACGGCCATTCTTCAGTATTCCCAGCACCTGTCTTTGTTTGCAGGGACTGTTCATGGTTGCTTGGAGATCCACGGCCGAGTTAATCACCCGTTTCCTGACGCTATCCTTCCTTTCTCATTTTCTGTTCTCTCTCTCTCTCTCTCTCTCTCTCTCTCTCTCTCTCTCTCTCTCCCTCTCTCTTCTGTTTAGTTTCTTCTTCTTTCTCTCTCTCTCTTTCTCATTCTCTGCTTCTCTCTCTTTCTTTCTGTCCCTCTCTCTCTCTCTCTCTCTCTCTCTCTCTGTGTTTCTGTCTCCGAGGAGCAGGCACACCCACTGATTCACTAGCTAAGGCCTGCTGTGACTCCCCCTCTCCTACCTCATAGTCCTTCTCCTCTGTGTCAGCGCTGGCTCTCACTGACTAGAATCACTATGTCTCGAGTCAGATGGTTTAACACGACCCTCCCACTGCTCCGTCCGACTGTGGCAGACTCAACACTCGTTTTTCTGAGGGCTGCTTTTGAAGACTGCTCGGGTCAGCCTGAATGCAACAGAATGTAACATCAAAAGAGATTTCATGAACGCTTGCCTGCGAGAGTAACCAAGACAACAACAAACAAATACATGAAGAGAATGGCATAAATATTTCATCTAAAAAACTGTGGAGAAGAATGTGCAGTTGGCTGGCAGGCAGGCAGGCAAAGCCTGGGCTGACACACTCACTCCCCAGAAATGCCATGACATCACATTTATTGCCTCAGACATGAAAATCTTGCTGTGTAAGAGTGAAAGCATCTCTCTCTCTCTCTCTCTCTCTCTCTCTCTCTCTCTTTCTTTCTTTCTTTCTTTCTCTCCCTCCCCCTCTCTCCCTCTCTCTGCTGACCATAGCCCAGCCTAAAATCATAAGCCCTGCCAATATGAGTTTCTCTTAGAGAGGAAAAAAAAAAAAAAGAATGGCTAGAACAGGCTTTGCCTCGGGGTACAGAGTTGATTCACAGGTGTTATCTTGAATGATGCCATCACTGCACAAAAATATACCACAGAGCGACACAGTGTCTTTCATGTTATATTTATAGAGTATTAACCTTTAATGTAATATTATCTTTGCCTTCTGGTGTAACTGTTCTACATGCACACAGGCTATTAAAGACATTTAGAGGATGGTCTAAACTCTAAAGCTTGCATGATAGCCATACTCCAGTGCACACTCCAGTGGGCAATGCTGACATTTTAAAAATCTAGTGGATTCTTCTAGAACTTTCAGGTTACCCAATAGACAGCAAGAACAGAAATGAAGACAAACGCAAAGCCAAGAGTTTGAATTCCTGAGTAAAATAGAGAAGGAAAAGCACAGTGGTTTTGTCCTCTACCTTAATGCAATTTTATATCAACAACCTCAATTTGCTCCCCATGAAATTCCAATTAGGCATGCTTGCGGTGAGTCACACTGGGTTTTTGAAAAACACATTGTTATTCGCATGTCATGTACTATATTACCTGCACTTCTGCTACTCGCAGCTCAGTTGTTGATCGCAGAACAAACAAAGTTGCCCACAAAATCCAAATCCTGAACTTATCTCAATTCTTGTGTACAAGTTCACGCATGGCCAAATGAAGAAAGGTTTGAGCGTGTGTGTGTGTGTGTGTGTGTGTGTGTGTGGGCTTACCCTAGGCTGGCCCTCAGTTCCTTGGCAAAGCTCCAGCATTTATATTTAACTATTCTATTCTGCCCCGAGGCTTGGTGGCATAAGTGCTGTAGGATCATAAACTGTTTGTGTTGTTTTCGCAAGGGGAAACCCAGAGGTGCTGTGAGCAACAGCAGAGACACACCTATTTGCCCCAGGGGGAATTTGAGAGGTGGGGAGGTGGGACTCTTTGAGTCCCCCCCATGCCATTACTCTGCCCTCCACCGTTGATCTTAGATTGCGCTGTGCGCTTTTCCCGCTCGGAGCTGCGAACGGACAGCACCTAAAAATACACCTAAGGAATTTGATGGAATCCTACAGGCCTGGCCGTGGCGATGATTTCTCTCAAACGGGGAGCCTGCCAAAAGGATGTGACACTTAAGGTCTCCCGTGTGACAGGCCGGGCGACTCGAGCACGGCACAGGGAGACACAGATGCGAGGAGCAGCGGCAGAGGGGTCCGCGCGCGGGTTGACAAAGCCGAGCTGATTGATCTGGTTCACTCGTGCCCTTGAGCGGGATCTCTGGTCGGCCGTGCCCATGTGACGGTTCACTACACACCCCAGCGAACCAGAGAGAGCGAGAGAGGGAGAGAGAGAGAGAGAAAAAGAGAAAGAGAGAGAGAGAAAGAGACAGAGCGTGAGAGAGAAAGAGAGAAAGAGTGCGAAGGAGAGAGGAAGCGAGGGAAGGTCTGTGCTCACAGAAAAAAAAGAGGACTGCAGATTGCATTACACAGGGCAGGAAAAATTCTTTATGGTTGTGAGGGAGATGTTTTTTTTTGGTGTCCATCCCTTTCTGGATGTGCATGACTTCCTACTTAGTGTCAGTAATAGGGGGAGACAGCTATGAACATGAGGAGATGGAAAGTTCTTGAATCCTGGGGATGGTGGGGATGGTGGGGGGGGCTATGGGATAACCACTGGAGACGATGAGGGGCCACAGCACATAGAGTGGGGATTGGCCCTGCCCAACTGAAAGCAAGCCTGACACTGCTGTGGACCAGTCATTAGCTAGCTGACTGCTAGGAACTGTTTCCATAACATGAATCATTAATGTTAGGGTAATTAAAGGAATGTACCGGAGTGAATTCAAGCATAGGCCTGTTGAAAGAGCTTGCTAAATGCGCTAGTTAGCGAGTGGAACAAAATAATTTGGTACAGCACAGACCGAACGCGAACGCAGAAGCGAACAGGCACTTTACACTGAATCTATGGGACCTGACTGTTGGAAACCGAAAGTAAGATCTGAGGTTACATTGACTCAATGTAAAGTGTTTCGTGTTCGTGTTAGGTCTGTGCTGTTCGAAAATCTTTCATTTCATGCGAAATATATTGCTGTTAGAAGGCTCGTGCAGCAGGACTATGCTTAAACTTACTCCGGTATATTGCTTTAATAGTGCATAAGTGCCTTCGAACAGCAGGTGAAAATCAGTGTACTAGAAAATATAATTACTACTAAATGTCTGAGACCTCAAAAAAGGAAGGTACTGTATAGGTAGGTATAGGTATAGGAAGATATAGGTACTGAACGCACCTATAATTCATCTCTTATCTAGCAATGTATTATTGAATGTAATATTATCGCGTTTGGTCTTGAACTAATCCTTATAATGTGGGCAGCAGCCTGATCATAGTTTTGGGGCAATCTAGAAACAACCTACCCTTCCCATATCCTCAGGCAGTTGACCAGTCACAGGCTAGTGACCTTGTTTATGGGCCGAGTGGGAGATAAGACATCGTTTTTGCTGTTCAGCTCTCTTCTCGGCTCTCTCTCTATGTGCTCACTGGGAATGCCATCTTGCTCCTTGCCCTCCCTCTCTTTGTTTCATTTCTTTGCATTCTTACTTTGTTCTTGATACATTTGAGTTTATGGGTTATTGTTAAATAAGCCATTCATTGTTCTACAAGTTGTTATTCTCCCCAGCCATGTCACTCTCTTGTGCTTTTAACTGGTACATTTTTTGGTAATATTCAACGTCAACCTATTCAGGGCCAACATATTAATGATATGAAGTCAGATTAATTGTTAATTAATTAAATGGCACAATATTTACCATTAATATTATATAATATAATATTATGTCTCAGAAACAAGGCCTCGTCTGTCTCTTCCAATTCTTATAGCTGTCATTGATTTATGTAGGCAGGCACTTTGCCATTGAAACTATGTTGTACTAGATATTCCCGTACTTATTCTTACCAACATCACTCAGCAACCATGAACAACAGGGTTATTGACTCCGAACTACCAACCACAGACACAATACACATTTTTACAACTTCAGACGTAAAAAGTCACTGAATAAGTGTTTGCACGTTTGAAATCCAGCTTTGGTGACCTAATAGGAGCAACAACTATGTGAGGGAACATGAGTGTCAGTTGGGCAGCACTTCAAAGCCCTGTTGACCTAACCACATCACTGGACAAACCCCACAGAAACACCGAAAAGGCAAAGAAAACACTGGAGCTCCAAGAGTGAAGACAGACAGAACCGGAGATGACAAAGCTCTCCAAACATGCATTTGGAGGAGGTGACCCAAGGTCACACACACACACACACACACACACACACACACACACACACACACACACACACACACACACACACACACACACACACACACACACACAGGAGGCCTGAAACATATAGGGCCAGGGAGGAGAGAGAGAGAGAGAAATCATACAAACGCCTCTGTCAGTTGATCTGATACCAGCGCCATGTTTATTTGTTGGTGGCTGGGCTTACGACGAGCTTCACATCGGCTGAGCTACTCACTCGTGTCACTGAATAGAATCTGTCATTTGTCAGAGCGTATCAGAGATCCCAGAACATGAGATGCCGTGTGGGTGTGTAAGAGAGAAAGGTCACAATGAGGAAGAAGGCATTGACGAATTAAACACATTTACTGTGGGCAGCTTTAAAATTTCACTCAACTTTAACTCATTTGAACTTAGCGCAACATACGCACAAAAACCACAGGAAATGTCTGCCGGTTTGAGTTATGGACAGGACATAGTTCATGCAGCCTTTGCTTTCCTGTGTACCCTTGAGCACTTGGTTATTGACCAAATATCCATTGTCCACTCCCACTGCAAGCACGCATATACACACAACACACTGTTAGCGATGTCCTAACAAGCCCAGACAGCTCGTCTAATAAATAAGTAATTAAATAAATAAATAAACAAATAAACACATAAATGAGCACGCAAACAAACAAGCACAGACTTAGGCCAACAATGAGGTCTGCCATTTGGGGTGGAAAAAAAGGTGAATTCTTTTCTCCTGTGCCTAAAAACGAGAGTTAACCATTAACAGTGGCTGCATTCCTAACCTGCTGCTGAGCACTTGATGAAAGCGTGCCGCACGGTTCACTGGCCACGGTGGGATCACACGGGTTAGGCTTCGTATGGCCACAGCTAATCTGCCAAACGGACAGACGCAGCAAACTCTTTTAACGATTGTGGAGCATTCCACAGCCATTTGTTGTTGTTGTTTTCTTCCCCTCTCTCTGTCCCACAATTTATTGAAAAAGTAGGTAAGTGTTTATTTATGTGGCATAATTTCCATGCTCAAAATTTAACACAAAGAGACTTTCCACCCTTTTAATTCTTTCTTTATGCTTATAAATAGTTGGTCATCCCTCAGGACACCACTCCACAAAAAGAACTTGAGTAACTAATACCATTTTGTATACGCGTTTTAAAATGTGAGTGTGACATCAAAACTCCTTGAGTCCTTGAAGCCCAGTGGCCCTCTGCATAAGATTAGCATTCAGACTCTGAGGTAACAAAACACCACACCACCGCAGTCCACTCCACACACAAAGCTGACACACTCTTGTGTGTTGTGTGGCTACGGCCTCTGCTTTATGGAGCACTGGCATTCACCAGGCGTGGCTCGGACTGATACGAGGCATAAATCTCAAAGCGGGCAAAGCTGAAGCGCTCCGCTGGCTGGAGAGCGCCGTTGGCCGTCGCAGTCTTTCTTGGCCAAGAATGTGGAATCGCTAACAGATGACTTTTGTCAGACTGCCCCGGAGTTCTCCCGACTAGCAGGCCAGCTGTCTGAGTGCTAGACAAATAAACCGCACGGGGCAGACAGCAGCAGCGGTGGTGGTGGAGGGGGGTCGGGGGGTGAGGCCGTACCACAGACCCCTTCCCCAGGAGCCAGCCCCATAGGCTCCCTGATAACCACAGTTATGGTGCCTCCAGCTCTTTGTTCTAGTCACCCCCCGCCCCCACCCCCCTCAAAAGTGGGATACAAGTTTCTTGCCCAATATTAGAGTTAGGTGACCTAGATATCTGTTAGATCTCTGTTGTCTGCTCAACTGAAGAAAAGTACAAGCAGCCTATTGCATGGCAGCAGACATGGTGTTTTTCGATAGACTTTACAAGAAGAGAGAGAGAGAAACAGAACTCTTCAACTTCTCATCTCTTTATTTATGACTTACATGCTGTCTTGATTGAAACTACAGTATGTATACAAGTGCATTTCACAATATGTCCAAATTCTGTCTTGTAAAGCTGCACTCATCCATACAGTATTGTATACAAAGTGCCAAACCAGTATGCACTACCTCACTAAGACAAGTTTGCTACAGAGAGACATTTTTTCACTACAAAATACACAGTAAATCTGTATCAGTATTGACTTACACAACTATCATTACTGGCAGGGTATGAGATATTTTTCTGATGCTGTTTTCTGAAGAATTACTCAAAATCTTCTACACACTTCAATCCCAGTAAATTAATTAAATGCTCTGAAACCAAACTAAATGATTCCCACCACTGTGAGAGCATGTGAATGTGATAGCGTCTGCTGAATACCAGTCTTATGCACTACACTTGTGTGAGTCCATGGCACTGTGTCTGCCATGCAAATTTCATGGACGCCCCTGTCTTGGGATTAGGATTAGGTGACTGAAAATCGCTGGGAAAAACCTCCACAAAATCTATTTGACTTCTATTTGACTCTCTGATCGAGCTACAGCCGTATCTGTGTCACCTCCTTTCTGCCTGTCACAGGGACAAGTCAGTTGAACATATCAATAAGCAATATTCACAAGTCTTCATTTTTCTCACACAGTAACTCATGAATATGATACTTCAGTATTAATGTTTCTACAATTGCATCTATCATATTTCCTCTGAATAAAGTACATATGGCTGTATTCTGTGAGAGGGAAATCAATTGTTTTCCTCTGGCAGCAGCACTTAGGCTATATCCCATCTAAAGTCTCTGGCATAAACATCCCTCCCTCCCTCCCTCCCTGCCTCTATGTCATACAGCAGCAGTGACTCCATGACTGAACCATGTTTTTCTCCCAAGCCTCTAGAAGTATGACGCCTGCTCTTCTGCGGTGTGGAACTGGGCCCCTCCCAACCACAGAGCTCTCCTTCCTTCCCTCGTTCCCTCCAACCATCCATCCATCCAGCCTGGGAACATTATCCCTGCCTTCCTTCCTTCCCATCCCACAGTGGCTTGCAGACTCAGTTAGCGCCCGTGGCTATAGGGAGGATTAGAGATTAGAATGGACCTCACCTCAGCCTCCAGAGCCATGTCTAGAGCTGCAGCTCCGAGGAGAGAGAGAGAGAGAGAGAGAGAGAGAGAGAGAGAGAGAGAGAGAGAGAGAGAGAGAGAGCACAGCAGACATTTGCAGAGGGAGGTGGAGACAGACTAGAGAATTGGGCTTAGTTTATCTAAGGCCTCATCTAAAATATTTTGGCCTTGTAACAAATCATTTGAATGGTAAGCAAACTTGTAATAGAGAATGATGCACTATTTGGACCAGTATTCCATCTTAACCCATTGATGACCATAATGGAGTTGTAAAATTTCCTATATTACAGACTGAGATGGTGAAATGGTAGCTAGCGCTAACAGAATGGGGCATGTCAAAACAAAACTAAATCGATTAGGTTTCTGTTACCTTTAGCTTCCGTTTTGCTATCTCGGTTTGCGTTGCACGAAATCCGGTCATTGTGGTGGCTATAAATAGCACTGTTAAACAGTGGGGCTATGTGTTAATCTACTCTGGATTTAATCTTTAAGGTGCATTTTTAGGCACTGGTCATTACTGGGTGAATCTTGATAATGAGAATTCTCAGTGAGAGTCCACACTGAATCGGAGTTAGGCATGAGATTCATTAACTTGTCAGTCAAGAAAATAATAGAACATGATCATCACTGTGTCCCATTGTTTGCCTTGTAAACAAATCCATGTATCAAACGTAAATATGACATTGGTGTGAGCAACAAAAATCTGTACTCTGTAGGAAAGCACCGATAAAAGTTATTTGGGGATTTGGGTCTAATTCTGGGTTTAATTTGATTGTTTATACATGATATTAACCAAGCAGTCCCCTTGTATTGCTCTCTGCTCTCATCAGATCCTTCTCTAAAGATTCCTAAACAGCTGCCTGGCTTGTCTGGCTGGAGCTGGGGCTGTGGCTGTGGCTGGAGCTGGGGCTGTGATTGGGGAGGCAGGAGGCTGAGAGGAGCATCACAGCCCATCACCCAAATCACTCCCAACAAGCAGCCGGCCTGGAGACTAACTTGAGTGAACAGCTGTTTGGGATGAGCATTGTGTGTGTCTCTGTGTGTGAGTAACTAAGTAAGTAAGTGTGTGTGTGTGTGTGTGTGTGTGTGTGTGTGTGTGTGTGTGTGCGTGCGCGCGCAAGCTATGGGACTATGCATCACTTGTCCCAGGAGCTTAAAAAAAGGAGGGGTGGTGGTGTGTGTGTGTGTGTGTGGGGAGGGGAAGGAGGGCAGGGGTGGGAAGGATAGGCCAGAGTGGGAGGTGCTATGGCTGGCATCGTGTGGATTGATAGGCTGGAGCAAATGTCCATTTGGGCATGAGACCACACAGCTGTCGGACTGAATTGCTTCCTGTGGATTAGACTGACGTGGTGACACATGGAGATGGGCATAATTACGGCATTACATGAATTCTTTGGGTGGCTGAGTTAGGGAAGTTAGTTATGCAACTAGAAAGAGTGGACCTGCGTGTGAGAGAAGGGGAAAGAGAAAACAGGAGAATACAAGACAGTAATTATGTGTGTGTGAGAAACAGAGAGCAAGACAACAGTGATAGTACACAATAGTCAGCTCATGAATGAGTGTTGTTGGAATACCGATAATTAGAACTCTCCGTCATGACATGTCAAATTCCACAGTTCTAAAAAGACCCTCTAAAAGTGATACTTCCAGTTCTTGATTGTGATTGATTGAATAGTTGTGAATTCACAATTTAGCATGGCCCCGGCCACATTTCTTTATACTGCTGTGCAATAGGAAAGTGAATGGAGCTGTGCTTGTGCGTTACTTGGCAACCATTCAGTAAAAATAAATATATTTTTTTGGGCAGAGGTATTGGTGTGAATAATTAATTTGCTTCATTTATAGTTAATGATTCTTCGTTAAATGTAACCCATTCCCGTTTAATGTGGTAACAGTTTTAGGAAAGCAATAAACTCCACTACATGTCGTGCTTAACAACTCATTTGGTAAAGGCAACATAACCACCAGCTTCTCACTACTTATTGCTTACACATTCTATGGGCCCTGAACACATATTCTGCCTACAATTATGTCATTAATAGATCAGACCATCAAATAAATTATGTACTGTATGTATAACGTGAGGACTAGAACTTTTGACACAAAGAAAAACATTTGAGGCTCCAATATGTTACAGTCCTCTCAATCCAGTCCAAGCAATAATACTTAAGGAGGGATTCTTATCCTCTCTTTTACAGTAAGGGTGTTGATAATTATGATGGTTCCTGTCATCTGCCAGCCCGTAATGAACAGTGCTGCATGGGGCTCAAACTCTTGCTGTAGTAATACAAGGGAAATGGAGGAAGGCCGGGCTTCATCATTATCTTCTGTAGGAGGTGATTTTGTGTGATGCACACAAAACAGTGTGCTAAGCCGTCCTCAAATATCTTCTGACAGGCAGAAACACACACACACACACACACACACACACACACACACACACACACACACACACACACACATTAGAGCTCACAAAACTCAATGCCCTTCGCATATGCCTTGCATATGACATCCTCAGCTTAAATCTTATGCTTGTGTAAGCTTGGATTATAAGTAGCAATGCGTGAGTTTCTTGCCGTAATTACAAAAATCACACACACACACACACACACACACACACACACACACACACACACACACACACACACACACACACACACACACACACACACACACACACTTCAATAAAGCGTGCAAAGTCAACTCATATTTAAAATGACCCGTTTCTATCTTTGGCTGTGAGGTAGTGACAAGTGGTAAGTCATCAGAAAAAAGAACGAGGCGAACCAATTCAGTGTTCCAGAAGATTTACGGAGGAGGGAGTAATGGAGGACATTTTCCCGACCGTGCCACAGAGCAGAACAGAGCAGGGCAGCTACACCACTCAGCATGTAGGTGCAGCCCGTTTCAAATAATAACAATAATAATAGAAAAAAAAATGATTTCCCACACCCGTGACGGGGGCTCTCCTCCAATTATGATAAATATCATTTGCTTTTCAAATTCTCTCTCTATTTTTTTTTTTAGCTCCTCTGGCTACGTAAGTAGCACAGTTCAAATGGAACATATTGCTTCCTCGTGTTAATGTGCGATTGGAGCTGTAGCAGCTGTCGGCCACAGTGTGCAGTGGGCCTTTTAGCAACACCTCTGATTACCTTGGAGATGCTTATCTGAACTGCGGCCGCTTTTGCGTCTAAGGAACAGATGAAACGTTTCTCCGGCAATCTGGAGGGCGAAACGGCCCCAGGCAGTTCCACATCTCGCGCAGCTTGGAGAGTATTTAATCTGTAATCAAGAGGAAGATATAATGGCCGGATAAACGGAGGCATATGCTTCAGCGGCAGGGGTGAGAAAGCAAGCCCCATGCGGCGTTCAAGCAACTGCCCTGGATGTGAGGCTGTGTCCTTTCTGCCAAGCGCTGCAATCTGCTCCGAGCACCCGAGATTACCGTTGAAAAACGGTATCATTAAATGCGTCATTCACAGATCACTGGGCATGATGAGGGAAAACAAGTCCTAGCCAAGGAGCAGGTAGCCTAGCCGTAAGGCGGCCCTCTCTACCACCACAGCAGTCTAGCCCAGTTTGCTGCCACATTAACGCTTGCATTAATGACCAATTCCCAAGAAGCATTATGAAGAAAAATGAAACTAGAAAAGCGCTCAGAGAGCGCAGACCTCCGCCAAGGCAATATGGTCACAAACACAATATACATTCCACCTTTCAATAAGCCTCTGATGAAGTAGGCCTGGCCTGTTCACGTCTAGTGAAAGTGGCATTGGGGCCTAGGAAGTTTGCATATCCTACACCTCATTCTTTCCTTTTCTCGGAAAGAAAGGATTTTCCATTGTTGTTCTATCAAACGTTGTTCTATTTCACATGTTTAAAAAAATAATTTAAAAAAACAAAATGGATGCCTGGAGTTGAAAGGCCTGCTGGCCATGAGGGAAGGAGGGAGCGGAAAAGAGAGCATGTGAGTGAGTGAGTGAGGAGAGGGGACGCCCGAGGTGTGGTGGTGTAAATCCGGACCGCTGTTGTTTCCAGCCCTAGAGTGCGGCAGGAAAACCTTTTTTTTCCCGCTTTCTACGACGAGATGGAGCCTCCCAGGCAGTGTGGGGAGGAACTGCCTGTCCTGTCCTGTCCAGCCGGCCGAGCGGATGCAGGATCCAGCCGCTGGAAATGTCAGGTCTCTCAGCCAGCCAGCGGCTTGTGAGGAGGACTGCTGATGTCTCTGGGGACAAGCACACCCACCAGTGACAGGGGGTGGGGGGGGGGGATGGGCATCTTGTGGCATGTCACTCTCTGTAGCATGTCGGATACTGACACAACTATAGGACACTTTGAAAATTGAGAACCACATTCTTGTCAGGATGCGCTCCTTACGTATGCAGAAAAAGAAAAAAAAAGGACAAACAAAACATGCATGATAAGAATCTGAGGTAAAATAAAGGCAAACGTGCACGCTGTGCTGTGTCAGTGTCTGTGCTCCACCTGGTGGCGTCACATGTACGCCTGCATGTGAGAGAGAGAGAGAGAGAGTGTATGTGCCGGATCTGGATTCCTGGCATGGCTCTCTGACAGACGCTCCCTACCCCTGGGGATAATGAAAGCCATGAGGGGGCCAAGATGATTAAATGAGAGAGTCCAGAGGACTGATGTGGACGGATGCATGGGAACATCTCACCAGCCCAGCCCCCCGATGGGACGGAGCCGACGCCATGGGGGCACTGGGACTCGCCTGACTGGGGCACTGGGGCTCCCTGATGTGGGACACCGCTGGGGCCTCGGGCCGGCGTGCTCTATTCCCATGAGTCCCCACACTTGCGCCTTCGCCGCTGACGCTGTGCAGCTCTGCTCAAACCCCAGCGCTCACCAGGGCGCTGACACGCTTCTCTAAACACGCTTGACCTTCCTCCAGGGCGCCCGAGATGACATGGCAGCATCCAAGCACAGCTGTCTTAAATGCCAGCTGTACTGTACACACAGAGCCCTGCATGAATGTACACTAAACAAGCATACAAGGACAGTGAGAATGACATGGCTGCATCCAGTAGCATGATGACAGCCTTACAAAACAAGAGGCTTTTAGAAGACTAAAGCACTAATACACACATACGGCTTTATCAGCTCGGTGGACTGAGTGTGGGGAAGATGATATAGCTTTTGGCTTGGCTTTTTTTTATCAAGGTTATATATACGCAGGATTGTGTGTGTGCGTTGTGTGTGTTTCTGTTTGTGTGTTTGAGAGAGAGAGAGAGAGGAAGAGTGAGAGTGAGAGAGAGATAGAGAAAGGGAGAGAGCGAGAGAGAGAGAGAGCGAGAGAGAGAGAGAGAGAGAGAGAGAGAGAGAGAGAGAGAGAGAATGTGATGATGATGACAGGAATGAATGTAACTATTCAGCAAAGTGGGCAGTGAAAGCCGGAGCGGCTCCTTAATCCCCCACATGCAGAGAGGGCATCCGGTGGACAATATCAGCGGGAGCCACGGGCAGGAATGCCCCCGTGCTTAAAGACCCGCTCCTCCGGCATGTTGATCTAAGCGCGGGTCATGGCGGACGCATTGTGTCAGTGTGGGCAGAGAGAAGTGGCATGAGAGAGTGTATTAAAGAGAGAGAGAGAGAGAGAGAGAGAGAGAGAGAGAGAGAGAGAGAGAGAGAGAGTGCACTGTGCATATATGTGTGTGCTTGAGACAGAAAGTGTGTGTGAAAAAGAGAGAGAGGTAGAGTATGTGTGTATGTGTGTGTGTGTGAGAGAGCGAGAGAGAGAGAGGGTGGTAAAAGGAAGAGAGAGAGAGAACAAATTTGGTGAGAGAGTGTGTGACAGGAGACATCAACAGATAGAAAGGCATGAGAGCACTGGCATACTAACACACACACACACACACACACACACACACACAGACACACACACACTGCAGTTGTATCATGTTGTGCCACAGACACAATTGAGCCATTTACATGACAATGCAACGTAAAAGCATGACCTATTTCTCACCACCAGGGGTGATCTGTGCAGTCTGAACCCCACAACGGTGAAAGAACTCACTGGAGCTCTGCCAAGATCACTTAACATGTGCACTCCCTTCAACACACACAGCAAGGGAGTAAAGGAGAGAGAGAGAGAGAGACTATATGCCCTGTGTACCATGCCCCTCCTATGCAGACCCCTCAACACACAGCAATACAGAGAGAGTGAGGGAGAGAGGGAAAGAGAGTGTGTGTGTGTGAGAGAGAGAGAGAGAGAGAGAGAGAGAGAGAGAGAGAGAGAGAGAGAGAAAGAGATTGAGGGAGAGAGAGAGAATGAGGAAGGGAGAGACAGCGAAAGCATATGCATGTCCTTATACTGCCCTGCCCCCATGCCGTCATTTGAACATATAGTACAACAAGGGAAAGAGTGAGTGAGAGAGAGAGAGAGAGAGAGAGAGAGAGAGAGAGAGAGAGAGAGAGAGAGAATGAAAGAGAGAGAAAGCAAGTGGATGTCCTTACCCCTACCCTACTCCTACCTTTAGCCAGAGGTGAGACAGTCCTCAGGGGCTCCTCTTGGCCAGTCTGAGCGCTGGTTCTGGGTCTCACCAGGTTACCCTCACTGCCAGCCCTCATCAGCCTCTCCCCCACACTCAGCATCCTGGCACGGCTGCCTGGCGGCTCCTTGCGACTGGACGACTTGGAGGGCTTAGCCAGCCGAGACGGCTTGGACATCATCTTGGACTTTTTCCGGGGGAGGGTTGCAGATAGGTGCTCCAGGATTGGTGATTTTTTTGGGGGGAAAATGGGGTGGGGTGGGGGTGGGGGGGTAGTTAGGGTGTTGGTGGGGGCAGACAGACAAGACAAGTGTGGGTCAATTTTTTTCCTGCAGAGGCCACGCAAGGGATTGGGAGCGATTGGGCGGAAGGGATGCAAAAGAAAGTGGGGCGTTGGGGTGGGGTAGGTGGGGTGGAGGGTTGGTAGGGTGGGGGGGGTGGGATAGAGGGGAGAGGTCAGGCTAGCTTGGTGACCCTAGAGAGGAATGTGGTAGAATCTTCTGAGCAGCGGGAAAGCCTTCCTGCTTATCATCTCCTCCAGCTTCAGTAATGACCTGCCTCTGATGGACCCCAAGATGCCCCCCTTCTTGAACAAGAATATCAGTCTTCTGCCAATGCGGTATCCAGTCCCTCGTGTCAGATGCGGAGGCCGGCCGGAGCTTCAGCCGCTGCAGGTTCAGCCGTGTCACTCCCCCTCCTCTGGCTCCTGGATGCTCCGCATGGGGTGAGAATGACAGCTCCGCTCCCCCCTGGACGGACGTCAGGTTTGGTGCTTCCGAGTCCTGATGCCTTCTGCTCCGCACTCCGGCAGCGTGTGGTCGTCTCTCTCCCACACAGAGTAGTCTGCTGCCTCAACTCAGTTCTCCCTCTCTCACACACACATGCACTCACTCTCTCTCTCACACACACACATGCACACTCTCACACAGAACACGCATGGCAGTGTCCAGTTCTCTCTCTCTCTCTCTCTCTCTCTCTCTCTTCCCCTCCCTTTCTCACACCAACTAGGCTCTGCCCACCACAGTCCAGTTCCCCTTAATCACTTCACGCGCTTTATGAGGAAAACGATCCCTTAATGATTCTCCAGCTTGCCAAAAAAAAAAACTGATCCCTAATCTACTGGCGGCCAACGCCGGTGAAGCACAAGCAAGCCGCTGCAGAGCGTAATCTCTGAGGGAGGAGTGGGGTGAAGTCTGCGCCCGCGCGGTTTAAACGAGACGCACGGCACAGATGATTACTGTTTGACAGTTGCTTTGCTGTGCCTCTGCTGTGTGCACACACTCCAGCAGCTCCGGCTAAGCCCTATGCACGGCAAAGAGAGAGAGAGAGAGAGAGAGAGAGAGAGAGAGAAGGAGACAGAGCCGGAGAGAGAGAGAGAGAGAGAGAGAGAGAGAGAGAGAGGAGAGCAGGAGAAAGAGAAAGTGAGAGAGCGGGAGGGAGGGACAGAAAAAGAGACAGAAAGGGAGAGTGAGAGAGAGTGGGAGAAAAAGAAGGAGGGAGAGAGTGAGTGAGTGAGAGAGGGAGAGATAGTGAGAAGGGAAAAAAAAGAAATAGAAAAGGGAAAAGGAAGATTTACTCTCCTGTGCCCTCTCCTGATAGGCTGCCTAAGGAGCTCTTCCCCCCACCCCCCACCCCCCATCCCCCTGCTGATTCCAGCGTCGCGCGGAGCCACATGGAGTTCAGCCCAGCCGAGCAGCACAACGTCGCAGGTATAGAGAACAGCAAGAACAGCACAGAACAGCAGGTGGCTGCCAGGGCACACCCACCAAACACTTGTCTCTCTTACGCTGAACATGTACTGTACAGGGCACACACATCTACATGGGTCTCCGAGGCAAGAAGTTTAGGGTTGCCAGATGCTAAGGGCCTCTTGAATTTGTGTTGATCTCTGAGCTACTACATGGAACACGTGGTTGGAGCTGTGGTAAGAAACACACGGGGGAGCAATCACTGACATTTGAAAGAGTCGCCTGGTATTGAAATAGGCAAGATAGTGTATCCTCTGAGTACCTGACTCAGAGGCATTTTAGGAAACATAAAAAAACAAGGTATTTTGTTTTGGATGAAGAATGTATGCTAATTTGGAGAGTGATGTAAGCTTGTCTCAAAGTCCCAAATTCTTCCGAACACTGCACTGCAAATGTAATGGAAAATGACAGGAGAGAGCGGAGTGTTTTCTTTATCGTAGAGGGGATGGGGGTGCGCTGTAATTCCGTCTTGTAGGACAGAGCACTTCATTAGTGAGTCATTTTTGGAGGCAGTTTTCTCATCAGCACATGCCATTTAAATGGCGCAGGAAGGATAGCCACCCCTCAGGGATGTCAAGCTCTTTAGCAGTTACACTAAAAAAAAAAACTTTTGAAATACTGGAACAGAAAATGATGTGTGACAACACATGGACAATCAGTACCCTCATTTTCCCACAGCGCAACGCAGTTCATATTTTGAAATACTTTGTATGATGCTTCATGATGTCTACAGTTTCCCCTTAGGTGTTAATAAAGCATTTATCTCTCTTATCTATGAACATGGCGGCTGTAAAATGCATACATTGTACAGTATATTGCACTGCATGTTCCCCTTGCATTCTTTTACAGAGAATTCATTCAGAAAACAGTTCATGCTCTTATCCTAGATTCAGTATAGGAGGAACCAGAGAGTTCTCTGCTGCATTGATTGGAGCATACAGTTAAGTCCACCTTGCCTTCATGCAGCAAGGGCAGTGAGGCCCTTTTGATTTTCACTATTGCTCTCAATATTAATATATTTGTATTATGTTCTCTCCGCTGCAGTGGATGACACAGCACTTAACCACAAATAGGGATGATGTTGCATTTTCAAGCTCAGTGGAAGCAATCAGTTGTAAAATAGAACACATCAGGAGTATAGAATACATCAAGTATGGCAGATGGAACAAGAATGTTCAAATTTGCTGCAGTTTGAAATACTAGCCAGTGGAGGGATTTGGTAGCTTGGGAGTTCCCATGCTCCTTTGCGCGCTTATTTCGGTGTTCACCAGGCAAAGGGATTTGGTGAAATCAGGCCACATCTTCATGGACACTCATGGTGTGTGTGTGTCTGTGTGTGTGTGTGTGTGTGTGTGTGTGTGTGTGTGTGTGTGTGTGTGTGTTTAAATTTTGTAAATATGGTAGTCAATGTTTTCTCGAACACATTACTGATCCACAGAGCACATAAAAATGAAAGAAAGTCTTATCAACAAGTGCAGTGATAGCATGTAACATGGGAGGGGTAATGAAAGGGAAAAAAATACATCAGCATTTTTCTGTGAGCATCTACAGGCTTGAGGAGTGTTATGTGGACTTTCTGAGCATTCCAAATGATAAACACTCCTGTTTCATCTCAACTAGGCCTAATTAGAAATATGCTAAATCAGCCAGCCCAGCGGCTTATCAAAAAGCATACTTCACAGTATCACGCACAGCTGCATCATGGGATGTGAGGGATGGATTTGTTTGGATACATTAATCAGTTCTTGCCCCATTCAATACCACAGAAGAAGCCAGAAATCCCCTCCTCTGCATCTAATTGGTCCGTGTTCTGTTCTGCTTCACGCCAGACATGACAGTCTCTTAGTTTCACCAAGTCCTCCCATCTTTTATTACATTATCGGTTTGTTTACTGATGCAACCCAGTCAGACGCATCCTGCCTGGCTAAGCGCTACTCAATTTATTACTGGAATTTGTAGCTGTTTGTTTGTCACAAATTATCACGCACAGAAATGGAGTACTGATTTCTGATTGGCTGACAGGGTGTGTGTTATTTCTGTATAACACTATGAAGGAGTCTGTTAAAAAACAAGTCTAATCACTGTTCTAAATCAAAGTTCTTTTGAATGGTAATAGTACCCATATTAAACATGTTATGAATTGAGATCTATGTATGACTTGTATGCAACTGGGTAAAAAAGCAAGATAACTGCCTGTCAGGTGTGCTGTTAGACAAAATGAATGAACTTGCCGAAGGCAACTTAACGGCCTTTGGCCTCAGCTTTTGGCTGTTAGCCTGTCCCCAAACAACCATCTAACCTGAATCTACCCACACACCTTTACATGCATAGGCTACCATTCATCCAGCCGCATGCATATATCGTCCATCCAAAAACAAACAAAACAACAAATCATCCAGGAACCTCGTGATTGCAAGAAGCTTTCCCTCAAGCTCTACAGTTTTTGCTTATTCAGTAATAATGGGCTTCAGACAAAATGTGCTCTGAGGAACTCACTCACTGCCACAGCTATTAACCGCTAATTTCTACAACTTGACCAGCCTGGATGCAGCATTTAGGAAAACTATGAAAGTGTACTCCACCACACACACACACACACACACACACACACACACACACACACACACACACACACACACACACACCAGAAATAAACAGAATTTCTCTGGGCCAAATGATGAAGGCCTCTGTCATTACTTTCCCCGTTCTCCCCTGAGTGCTACCACCCGGAGGACAATCATGATGGCTGGCCAACTATAAGCACACAGCCCACAGGGGTGTTGTGTGAAGAAGACAAAGGACTACTCAGAAACTCAGCTATGCCCTCTAAAAAGGTTTTCACAACATGTGGTTTCACTAAGTCACAACCATCAATAAGCATGGGTGGGAAAATGTTTATGATGTATTTTGAGATACTTTCCCTGGACAGTGTGAGGAGGCTCTCTGTAATTGTCCTGAATGAACTGTTAGCATAAAGTCTTGTAGCAGGCTACACAATTCTAAGCACAGAGAAAACAAATGTATTCACTGATCTGAATTCTGTAGGCTACCATGCCAGATTAGCACACTGCAACTCAGTCTGTGGCGATTGCTAACATGTCAGGCAGACAAGTGTATGCCTGTCTCAAAAGGCTTTGCTCTGGAGATTACTGGAGCCATGCAGGGTGCAGGAAATCAAATGAATGCACCTTTCAAGGCAGCATCCACAACCACTGGGAGTGTTTGGGTGGTTTAGCTAGATCACAGGTTTCAACTTCAAAGGATCTTACGTACTGTACCACCACTTATGAGCTGTTTATACAGGACAGTGATAGCCTGATGTCAACCATTTTGTTATCAATACACAGAATGCTCGCAGATGCACTGAGGACATCTTACAGTAAAAAAGGTCCTTCCATATCAGAAAGCATCCTAACCTCCAGGATTGTCAGTTACCTGTATGTATAGTGTATAACTCTCCCACCCCCCTCCTCTCTCTCTCTCTCTCTCTCTCTCACACACACACACACACACACACACACACACACACACACACACACACACACACACACACACACACACACACACAGTTACAAAGGCACTGCCCAGTGCCCATCACATTATGCTTGGAAATAACGTTGCACTTAAAGCAACTTATCAGGTAATTCTCCACAAATGTGACACACACGCAAGACAGGCAACTTTCTTGTTCAGTTTGGGAGGCCTCAGTGAAAAGTAAAGGCCTGCAGAAGACCACGATAGAAGACACAAATTAAGTTTGCCATCCCACATTGGAAAAAAAAGAAATGGGTTACTACCTTGTCTGGCTTATGCCCGTGGCGTGCTTTTGTGTCAGTCATCATAGCTTACTGTGTATTTGCCGGCCTCTGTGTGTCTAAAAATATCCCACCAGCACACGTTTCAGGCAGTTTCTGCTGTCATGCCCCTCTGACGCTCAGCAATAAAATGGGTTTAATAGGGAGGTGGTTATTTTCAGGCCCTCCTGCCTTATGCATCACACACTGAGAGGGTCTTCCTCTCTCTCTCTCTCTCCTGCCCACCCTGGTCTCTTCACAGAGGGGCAAGCAGAGAGAGAGAGAGAGAGAGAGAGAGAGAGAGAGAGCTGGGGCTATGGAGAGAACATGCAGGGCCCAACTGAGGAGAAGTAAGCTGGCAGGACGGCAGTGCAAGTCAAGTACAGCAGGTCAATGTTTCAGTCACTGTTCCTGTCTCCTGTGACATCTTCACTTTGTTGTCTCTTTACTCACTCCTGTTTTTTTTTTTGGGTGGAGTTTTGAGAGACCAATTTTGAGTCAATTGACAACTGAGGAGAAAGTACGGTACCACTTTATAATAACCGTCTCCTATAAATTAAATTATTGAATTGCTGGTTATTAAATGGTTATTTGATTGGCTGTCAGGGTGTCCGTTAATTCTTGACAACAGGACACCTGAGGCATTGTTGGGTTGAAAAAGTTTCACCAGCGTTCTATATCAATGCTCTTTAGAATGCAACCTTACGGATCTTCTTTCATATGAAACCCCAAACGAACAGGATAACTTCTTTCTAAATGGAGCCACATGTTTCTTTTATGTTTTAAACACTTGCTTACCATCTATACGTTTTAGTTGCAACCGGGTGATAAGCGGGATAACGGCCTTCGAGGTGTCTCGATATAAGAAAAATAATGGACTTCGCTTTTGGCTGCGCCGTCGGGCTGTTCTTCGCCTTCGCGTCGTCCATTATTTTTCTATATCGGGACACCGATGATTTAATTCCATCAGTTTTTCCATTTTATCATTCAACCACAACATACTGTAAACTAACTGTTAACTTACTAACTAAATAACTATGCTGTAAAATTTCTGTTAATTAATGTTACCTAACTGTTAACTGTTGTCTATTAACAGTTAAATAATAATTACTTACTGATGTTAATAAGAAATTTAATAACCATTTTTAGAAGACGGTTATTATAAAGTGCTACCGAAAGTACATATGAATTACAGAAATCCCACTCTATTTTTACATTATTTAACAGCTTTTTTGCATTCCATTCAGTAATCAACATGTACAGACGTTTTGAATTCAGTCAGTGTCTTTAAGACACAAATTAGTCCAAAAAAGCAATGCGATATGTTATTTTAACACATACCATGGTCTCATTCAAAAGTACTCTATTGACTTGTTTTTTTGGGGGTCCCAATAATTAACCATCAATCCAAAAAAAGACTAGGTTTTTTCTCCTTTAAGAAATGAGGATCTACCAAAGAGGTTTGACTTACTAGGTCACCGAGTCCAACTGTTCAAAGTAAAACAAGCACAGTCTTGTGCATTGGGTTTTGTACAATTTAAGTAATTGGGTCTGAATAAAATTACTGTCTAATTGTAACACTCCTGGACTCCATCAGTATCAGAGAAAAGAGAAAGAGAGAGAGAGAGAGAGAGAGAGAGAGAGAGAGAGAGAGAGAGAGAGAGAGAGAGAGAGCAAAATCGAGCTGTGGATTTTAAGCATTTAAAACAACCCTTATAGAACTACTTAAAATCATTTATTCCTCATCAAAATCCCCCATTTCTTCTGTCTGTTTTCAGGCAGCACCAGTGTCTCAATGGGCAGTGATTCCTAGGAAGGTACTTTTATCCTCCTGGAAACTCACAGTAATACATTATACCTTGTCTCAGCCACTTATCAGGAAATGAGATTTTGTGCCGTTAATTTGGTTTGCCTTGGGATCCACGTGCACACACACACACACACACACACACACACACACACACACACACACACACACACACACACACACACACTCAGACCCACGTCTGTGTTTTGTGAGACTCTGCGCTTGCACTATAAGCTCATGTTTGTGCCCAACACACATTAGATAGAAGGTGAATGAGTAGGGGTTTCTGAAATGCTTATGGTTTATTGATTTTAACCCACGCTCGGCACAGCCACAGAGACAGATAGGCCTGTCTCCAGGAAGTTGCGGTTTACCATCGGTGTGAAATGAGTGGACAGAGACAAGCCGAGGAGAGAGAAGCAGTTAGAATCATAGCAGCCCTTCCAGTCTTTCTTCTCCATTAGCCCTGGTAATAAAAATGTCAGCCTACTTACCTACCATGGAGATAAAATACAGTATTCATTATCTCCTCTGGGCAGCCATGCAATACTGATGTGTCATGGTCAAAAATAGGCCATGTGTGTGTGTGTGTGTGTGTGTGTGTGTGTGTGTGTATGTGTGTCTGTGTGAGTGCGCGCCCAGGTGTGTGTTACTGTGCTGAGGAGTAGGCTGACATTTTCTTTAGGTTGTGTCCAATTAGGCTTTTTTACAACGCAAAAAGGATCAAAGATTGTGTTTGTTTTGGTTTTGATGAAGGCACAGAGCTGCACAATGGCAGTATATGACTCTAGGCTATTATATGACTGCATTATGACCTACAGAATAAGGTCAGGAATGAAACATTTCAAAAGTTTTGAGCAAAAGATCCAAGGACACCAGAACATCAGGGCCCAAGCAAGTGCTATGGCCCCCGAGGGGAGTGTGGGGAGGGGGGAGTAACCCCACAGAATAAGACTCACCAAAGAGACAGAATTATTATCTGCTAATTATTTTTTTATGATCTCCATTTTCTTGTTTGGTTTATTTTTTCGTGATCCTATACTGCTTGACCCGAGCGCATGAGCATAGTTTGTGAGTCATGTTTATCTGTTGAGTTGACATGACAGGACAGGGAGGCTGAATGTGTCATTCACTCGGAGAGGCAGGCAGCAGAGTTAAGCCGCAGCACTGAAGGCTCGTCTGTTATTTCATGATGAATCATGTTTAGACTCATCCTCAACTTCCCGGCACAGCTTTGGGACAGGCAGGCTGCTTGCTGCATTATTGTATGGAACGGAAGTAAGGCAGATAGTTTAGAGATGGGACAAACATGACCTATGAGAAAACAAGGATTAAAGGACAAAACAAGCAAACAAAAGCAAACGAGTCTCACCACCTATCTATCCAATCTATCCAAAAGAAGAAGCATCAAGGACGTTCAGAATTTCCCAGTATGTGTGTTTCGTACGTGTGTTTGCCTTGCCTTGTCATCCTTTGTCAAAACAAGAGTAAAAGCCGTGCATAATGTGATGTTCCCGCAGAGTGCATTACGCTGGTTCAAATGATATCTGGACATAAATATGTTTCACTGGTTCAAATGATATCCGGACATAAATATGAGTGTCTAGAGCCACCCAAGTCCCATAGGGCCAAGCCCATGAATCTCTATGGAGGAACATCAGAGAGGCTTAAGAGAGCGGGGTGTGTGGGAGGGGACATCAAAGGAGGAAATTAAAGAGTGACCCAGTATTGGAATTCGATTAAAATGAATTTAAGGAGGTGTCCTGTTCTCAACTTGAGAAAAAAAAGAAAGAAAGAAAGAAAAAAAGAAAAAAAGCTAAAGGTCCTCAGCCATCATTATGATCAAGATGGGGATCAGGTGATGCTTGATGTGTAATTAATGCCAGGACAGAAATTTTAATAAGGTTTCAAAGTATAAGTTTTATGGTTCAGGACATTAAACAAGGTAGCATTATCAATTCAAATAAAGTCCTGATAATAGCCACATTATTTTTTGTGTTGTGTTATCTTTCCGCTTAAATCAATAATTATTCTCTAAATAAATGTTGAACCAAATATGTGCCTGAGAAATTACCCTCTAACATCTAACCTACCGTAACCTATTAATCATGTTCTGAATTATTTCATCTGGTTCAGCTGAAACTACTTATTTGAAGCCTGCCACATTTAGGCATGATATTCACAAGAGACATATAACCTTACAAATCTACAATATGTTAATGTTAGCCTATGTTGTGTATTTTGGAAGAAAAGTACAGTCTTGTAATAATAAATATGACGAGCCTCTGTAATTAGCTAACAGTACTAAAACACTGCATTTTAAATAAGAAATTTCCATGTTCACCAAGGTTATTAAAAAAAGGAGATGATAATACTGATTATGGTACACTTGTGTTTAGTCTCTCAGAGAGAAGCTACTGCCGCAGATAGCAGACAAAATCCTATAGCTCTAAAGCAGGTGAATAACCATGAGTACTCTTGCACTGAAAAGGGTCTCTGTTGACCTATGATGAGGAATGCACCAGTTATGCACCTCTTGGCAATCATTGTTTTCATAAGCAGTTACTGGAAGGCAACAAAGATTCTCTTTGTACTTAAAAGCCATTAGTTAGGGAACAACCCACCTCCCACCAGCGTCTTGGCACTGTGTTATTTTAGAAGAATTAGAAGGACTACAAACCTTAAGGGTCATTGTACACAACTGCAAAAAAGGGATAACTATAAAGTTCTATGCATAATTAATAATATAACAACACATAGGCCTCCTTAAACCGCCACAAAATGCCCAATTTATGATTTGCCCTTTTCACCACAGAATGTGTACAGAATTTTATGTTATATTATGTTTCCCATGGTCTTCAGTGGACATGGAACCTTTTTTTTTGGTAAAAAAAAAAAAAAAGGAATGCAATGTCATTTTCAAACAAACACACAAATAATAGCATCCATTTTTTTCAAACGACTGTATCTGTCTTCACAGTTAAGAAAAATGTGTAGGCTACTGCTTACCAGGAATGTCCATAATCTCAGATATCCCCTGGGTCCTCAACTATCCATTTTCTGGATATATCCTGTTTCGCCAGTGTGCATTGCGCAGGCAGTAACATTAGTCGGGTTGCAAATGGTTGCGCACTGTAGCCACCGAGGGCAGAGATATGTCCAGTTGAAAACTTATTGAACTTTATCTAAAGAAATTATACTCTTGTGTGCTTGCTTAGAGTCAGTCAGTTTCTGGACAGTTTCAGTCATTGGAATGGAGGGAGGGGGTTGCTGGTGCAGTTGAAATGCTTTTCACATGACTTCAGGTATGAAGATTTTTTTAAACGGAGGGTCTGCAGTTGACAAGACCAAGATTTGTCCTACAAACAGAGTTAATGACAGTGTTGTCTTTATACATAACTGCAATACTATAATAGCCAAAAAATGAGGAAGGTATATATATATAAAAAAAATGTCCAAAATTGTAGACTTGGCAGGAAAATGAGCCCAATCTGCTAGTGCCCTCTAGAGGTCAAATGCAGAACACTGGTCCAGAGCTGGTTTGGCGCAGCATTTTCCAAAAAAAGAAAAAGTGATATTTGTGCCTCTTATGCCGACCTGATTTAACCCAGCATTTTCTTCATAGCCATAAACAAAACATATGCATGCCAGATTAAACCTCTTAGTGTCAGATGCTGGCCAACTCCGACTAATTAATTTTTGTTTTGTTATGTATTTGCATATGGGATCATCAGCTTATCTCGCGATGGGAGGCCATTTGTCCATGACATGGAGTTGTGGCCCCTCCTGTTATGTTGGTATGGGTTTGCGTCTGCTATTTTTGTTGTCAATCTGGCCTGCCACAGTTCTCCCCAGTCATATCCCATGGGGTTAATTTGAAGTGTGTCCCCTCTGTTCCAACTGGCCTGCTGTGTTCTGTTGCATGCAGTGACTGGGTCAAGTGAAAAGCTTAATCTATGATTGTTGCTCACCACTTTTCCTCTAATGAGCTTTTACTTTGCATGATTACACAGTGAAAAAACAGTGGTGGATGCTGGGTTGGTCCAATGCATTAAGAGTGTTTTTTTTTTTTTGGCTGATGTATTTTTTTTTATTAAACATAGTTTTTGTTTAAACACAGTTTAGTGATACAATTATCACAGATTCTTCACTTCACTCATTAGTAAGTCCTTCTAATATGGTTTGTGATTGTAAAGGGGTAATTGTAACAAATATTGGCGGTGTGCCCAGTTCTGACTGCCTTGATTAAAAATACATTGACAGCTTGCTGACCTCATTTGTAGTTTCATAAATGCTTGCTATGGTAGACAATATAACCCTAGAATAAAAGGCCCTTTTCAGTGGCTCAGATACTGAGATTGAAACAACATTAGGAAGCAACACGAAGCAATAATAAGCTGCTAACATCTGAAAATAAATGAAAGATTAAAGAAATAGTTGTATCAGAATATTCTGAAATAGATAGCCTAATCTCATTGTTTGACTGATTTCAAAGTTCAAAGTTTGAAGTTATGTTAAACTATTAGCATTATTATCTAAAACTATCTACTGTAACACTGAGGCCCTCCTGTCAGCTTTAACCTACACCTACATCAGTACATCAGTAGGGGGCAGCAATCAGTATCGTTAACAAGGTGACCAGTGGGATTAACTGGCAGCATGAGTGTGCACTGCTGAGCTTGCTAGTGACTTCCCCCCCAAACAAGACACTGGATTTAGTGAAATATCCAAATTGATGACAACAGTTAGCCTAGTTGTTCAAAATTTGTGGGAAATTGTGCAACATAACCAAGTAGTGGTAGGCTATGATATGATCAAAATGACCCTTGAACCTTCTGTGTCACATATGTCATGAAGCCATATCTGTTGGCCCATAGATATAGAACATCCTCTCTTTATAATTGTCTGTGTTGGCCTACTGAAATATGTAAAATGAGCTAATTGTTTTGCAGTCCTACACACATTTATTTCATGAATAGGCTAAATCATAAAGACTGCTTAAAGTAATCTAAAAATAAAAAAATAAAAAATAATTTCATATCATGAATTATACTAATCATAGGCCTATATACTTAGCATGCCAATAATGAAATCACTAATGGGCTTCTACTGATCCCAATTAGTTTATGAGTGGCAACCTTTCCCCAGACTTACATGACTGGCTGCTGAGTATAGGGGCCCCAGGCTCACGGAGACCACTGGCCTGCCATGATTTAATAAAGGCAATTTCTCCTTTGTCAGCTGGTGGGCAGTGTCTTGGGGAATTTGAGTCAGCCGCTGATGGTATTCAGGCAGAAGCTCATGTCAGTGGACTCTGCAGGACTCTATGTTATAAATGACTAAGAATAAGCATAGTATCTCATCATTCATCAGAACTAAAACATATTGAGATATGTGTTAAACTATAACGTCCACTATACTCTATACTCTTACAATAATGTTATTTACTTTGTGTGTTTTGATAAAGACACAGCCTTGAGAATTGACTGACACTTTTTGTGTAAAATCAAACAAACTAAAAATGTACACTGGCTGCCTTCCACCACTACTCAAGAATGGCAAATCCAGAGCTCTCTCACTCGTGAAGTGTGACATTGTTCTTGGCTGCAGATGGCCTATTGTTTTCTAGTGGTGAAGCTTATGTGACAACAGTCTGACAAATGTGCTGTCCAAATGCAACGTACAAGTCAGACCAACCATTTCAAAAATAATGAATATGAAATAATGAAGAAAGTTAAGGAGATAAGGAAGGAATATGATAAAATATAAACAGAGGTACAGCAAAATTGTTACTTAAGGCTTTTCTGTTGGTGTTTCCAATTTGTCATAGGCTAGAGGCGGGAGCATTTAAAGAGCTTGCCAGTGACCGTTGAACCGGCAGAGACCCCCTACCCCCACCCATGTCTCCGACAAGTCCCCACTGACGGAACGGAAGAAGTATTGATCCAGCTCATTTCAAAACCAGACATGTTTATCTGTCAAAAGTGGATATGACAACTCGAACCAAAACAAAAGCAAGAGTGCAGAGTGCAAACAAAAAAAAAAAAGAGAAAGAGCAAACAACTTATTTTGGGGAGGTAGACTTAGCAGTTATTTAGTTGACTAATTACTGAGCCATATTGCCTTGCCCCGAGGGGAGACTCGTACAGTACAAGCAACGCTGTCTGAGAGGGGGAGGGGACATACCTAGGGTCTGCTGTTGTGACTAACAATGTCTGAGGCTATCAGCAGGAGTATATTTCAGACTTAGGGATTAGGTGAAGACTATAGTCTCAGTGAGATTATGCCATTAAGAGAGCATATAGCCTGGGGTCTTATTAATCTGTTTTACTGTTTTCACTGAATAAGAAGATTCACCATTATTGCATCAAAGGACACGGTTAATTAAGAAATGTCCTATAAAGGGTAAACACACTGAATTATGCAGGCCTAGCTTGCAAAAAAAAGTTGTGTTTTGATGCTGTTTGTACTGCAGTTTATATGCACAAAATGCAATAGTAAGGCCACATGTGGCATATTATTGGCTAAATGCAATATTTTGGACACCGAGTATATTGCTTTGAAAGAAGCAACAAATTTTGGGCATGGTTTTGGGTCACTACCTGAACCCATGAAAACACTGGTGCACTCAGTATTCCCAATTAATGAGTTTAATTATTTTGTGCAAACATTTCCATGACCATTGTCTTCCTCAGAGTCAAACTTTAGAGTCTGCTGGTGTGGCAGGACTTGTTGCTGCTCCATGAGGGAGGGAGAAAACTGCCTAAGGTTTTTTCCTGTTCAAAACTACTGCAAGTTGTCATCTGACATGCATCACGCCAGACATGCTCCACTGTTTGATACAGAATGCTGTCTAACATTTGAGGACAAGGTTACACTTGATTGGGCCAATAATAACATGATGACATGATTAAACAAACAACAAAAAAAGCAAGTCTGCATAGGCTATAGGCCTACTTTAATTTCACTGGAACTCACAGCAACCTAATGAAAACCTTCTTTTATAATTAACAATCTACCATAAAGTGGACATCTGTGCACAACCATGCAAAGTGCACAGATCCAGATGCATATAGACAACAGGGATCCTTGATTAACCTCAGAGGATAGATAGGAGGAAATTTAACCTACCTGGATGATGAACCATCAGCTTCACTGCTTCACTGTATACAGTTGCTATGGCAACAGCTTGCCACACTCTGCCGTGATTCCCTCTTTTGCGTTTGGCGACGGACGAGGAGGACGGAAAATGCACAACGCTGGCAGTGACGATGATGCCTTTCTCAACGAAATCGATGACCTTGTGAAGTAATTTAACAACCGCCTTGACACTTGACAGTAGCCTAGCTTTATGCAGCAAGTAGCCTACTTTCCAATGACGTTAACTTTTTATGATTGAGCATGAAGTGCCATGCCAATTTCTCACATTTTTGTTTTTACAGAGGCCAAAATTTAGAAAACCAGCTGAGAATTGGTCGCTTTAAGAGAGATATTTCGGTTCAGACTAATGTGTCTGAACTACTACCGCTTGAAACGCTTATCCAACGAAATATAGAACTTCAATCGGTGAGTAAGATTACAGGCCCTAGCCTTTCCATAGACCAACTGTTCATACTTTTCATTGCGTTACTTACAGTCATGGAAGTTTGGCTACTCTGTAGCCTACGTCGCTTGAGCCACTCTCGTGCCACTGCGAGACATTGTTACTTTTCTAAATCGAAAGAGCTTGTTATGCTGTAGTAGGCTATAGCCGCCTAGGCCTAATGCAGCATAACGTTAATGCTCAATGTAAGCCTACAGTAGGCTACAAGACGGAGTGAGAGTCGTTTTACTAAACAAGCAGGTGGGATGAATGAACTCACACATTTCCTTAATAAAGGCTAATCAAAAATCAGGTCGGTCAAGGCTAGAAGTAAAACAATGGATAAACTGACACTTGGTAGCAAAAATTTTGGTTAGGCCTATAGTTTGGCATAGGCTATCTTTGGTATTTTTGTCTTCCATTTGGTCTGCCATAATCACCAAAAGACTGTGAATGAGGGGACTACATTTTGGGATAGGCCTACCTTTGCCTATATTTTGAAATTTCACAACTTGTTTTGGTTAGCCTAGATTATTTTTGGATCCTTTTGGCTTAATGTTGACACCCCAAATGTGAGCTACAAGGGCCATCCATCCATCCAAAACTTCCCCAAAGTGATACCAGGCTTGGGCCAAGTTTGTGCCAAATGATTTGGCTATCTGTGTGCAGTAGGCTTAGCACCAGAGTCAATGAAAACACAAGACAATTTTGCATGAAGACCAGAAATTGAAGTGCCGTGCTTAAATGACACACATGTCCTTCAGAGGCTGTCTATGGCCTTACATGTTCAATGAGACGCCTCACAGCTTTATTAAAACAACATTGAAAATCATCAGGAAAACAAAGCCAACCCTTGTCTGAGGTCTGTTGAATTCATGGTGTAGCCTGTTCAGGTTCAGGAATGCCAGTGATGATCAGTGAAGTGAAGATCATTGGATCCTGTAACTAGGTCTGTGTTGTGGGAGTATCGCCTTATGGCAGTGGTTCTCAAAGTGTGGGCCGGGGGCCACTGGTGGTCGGCAAGCAAGCTTAAGTGGTCCGCAAGGGGATTTCCAAAAAAAAAATGTGGGGCAGACTTGTAATTTATATTAAAACGTTCAAGCTATCTGAATTTGAAGTTCCCATAAATGCCCATTTAGAAATGCCCATTGATTTGGTCAGAGAGTAAGCGGTAGCACCATGCAACTTAGTGAGGGGGGCACAAGGGTAGGTTGTCCCTGAAAAACATTTTTTGAGCGGTCCTCGGTTTTTGAACATTTTTTGAGTGGTCCTCAGTCTGAAAAAGTTTGAGAAACACTGCAGGGGAAACACTGCAGGGATTATGGCTGTGTGGTTTTGGGGTGCGATGTGTTTTTTTCTTTTTCTTTTTTTTTTGTGGACTAGAGAGTGGGACTCTTCAGTGTTTTTTCAGGACATCTGTGTTAGCATGGCTTTGGCAATAATAATAAACCTTTGGAGGTGAAGTCTATGTTTACTAGTGCAAATGTATTTTCCATCAGATTAGTTGTTATGTTGAATAGCTTACCTTCCAGAGGAATATATTTATGTGTCTAATACATGGTATTCTTGTCTCCACTCTTTTAACATGGGAGGATGTGGAATTGGTGAAGAAAGACGTGGCAGTGAAACTAAAGTGCCTCGAAGCCAAGTATGAGACCCAGATACAGAACGAAGCTATGGATTTGCATGTTTTAATTCAGAGGAAGACCAGAGGTCTGATGGACTTGCACAAAGAGGTATAGTAGGACAACTGTTTATTATTTCATTATTTCATTGCACACACTTCAATACTACATACAGTACACTTCAGTACACACCATACTACCTCTCTCTTGATTTTTTTTTTGCAGAGAATAGAAGTACTTCAAAAAAGTTACCAAAGCCAACTTGTTGATGCAATAAACTTGATAAGCGGTGGCTTCAGGGTGGGTAAATTGGCACATCTTTTGCCATTTTATTTAGTAATGTCTTCCAGGCAAATTTCTATCATAGAAAAAAGATGCCCATGACCATGTCAGCTAATGATCCTAACATTGTCGCTCTTTGTTATTAGAATAAACTACACAGAAAAAAGAGCTCCATTTCCGGTGACCCAGCCGAAAGTCAAATGATTGAGGAGCTTATGAGCGAACTTGAAGAGAAGACATTGGAAGTAGAAACTTTAACTGAACAAGTGAAGGAATTTGAGGAGAAGCTTAACAGCATGGTACAGTATTTAAGAAATGGGATGAGTGCAAATAATGTTTTGGTCATAGAAGAACAAAGCAAACTTTTCCAGTCATCTCCAAAACATCTACATTTCCCTGTTGTCTCTTTCAGCTTCTATATTAGCCGTGTTTTCACTGGAAAAGTTCTGGGACATTCTTGGAGGGGAAGGTGACAGAGACAAATTGCTGGTCTGGTACTTTCAGCCAACATTTTACAGCTAATCAGGTTAATTCAAATGAAAATAGAATCAAAATATGAGTTTTAGAGGGAAAATTTTAGAGGTGTTCATCAGTGAAAAATGATATTAATATTCAGAGAATCTGTTGAAATCCCAGCATGCAAGGTGCAGATCAGAGAAACAGTATTTGGGGCTTGCAATGGTGCTGCTGTAATAATTGCATGGGTTTGCAAGGTTTTGGTAACCATCATCTAAATTCAGTCAATCATCATTTTATTAGTCAGATAATCATTTTTTATTTATTTGTTAATTTATTAACATTTTTTTTTGTTGTTTTACATGGTCCAGAATTGTAACCACCATATGTGGTTCTGATCAAGTTTGACTGAGGCAAGATGGAGAACTGTCCAGTAATTAGATAAATCAAAATTAGTTTTAATTGACTTACACATGCTGTACATTCCAGCAGTTGTGGACTAACAAGACCCAAATATTATAACTTCAATAATATGTAGGCAATTTTTAAGATTGTCAAGTTTTGGAAATATCTAAACATGTGTTAGTGGCCCAGAAACATTGGAGCGTAGCCCATTGCATGGTAGTTTAGCCCTTGATAGCCTTTCCAGATTTAACCCAACTACCCTACCCCACTTGAATTAACCCTTGTTTAATCTGACATTAGTTTCACTGGAAATTAGCTGGCTTTAAAGGGGGAGGGGGGGGGCATGCAAGCTGTTTAGTTTTTCCATCATAACAATCAGCCTCTCACTTTTTTCATGTGAGCTGGGGTGTGGTGGTTGGACATTAGCATTAATGAGCTCTGAAATGCCAAAAGTTGAGATGCTGTGCTATTATGTCCTCTTTAATATGCCTTAGCAGCACCCCTTCTCTCTTTCACCCTCTCTCTCTCTCTCTTATTCTCTCTTTTGATCACCCTTGAACCCCATACTCTCTCTCTCTCTCTTTCTTGGTTTCCATGTGGCTCTCTCAACCCTTTATCCTGAGGGCAAGTCATCTCTCTGGCTGCCTGGCCCTGGGGGTGCACGTTTATGCGCAGATGGTGAGGAAAGTCGAGTACAAAAAAAAAAAAAAAAGCCTGCCACTCACCATGTAACAGATGAGTGTAGCTGACCGGCAGGTCTTTGTTGATTGTGCTAATGAGAGTAGCCCTGCACACAGGAGAGATGCATGGCTAATTACCTGTAGTTCAGTACCCTGGGCAGATGGGGGAGCCAGAGCTAAAGGATAAGAAAGTTTGCTTGCAGACAGTGTAGTGTGTGTGTGTGTGTGTGTGTGTGTGTGTGTGTGTGTGTGTGTGAGAGTGAGAGAGAGAGAGAGAGAGAGAGAGAGAGAGAGAGAGAGAGAGAGAGAGAGAGAGAGAGAGAGAGTGAATGAATGTGTCAGTAGGATGCAGAGGACTATTTAAAGTTAAGGATGAGTGTTTGGTGTCATGGCCAGTTCAAAGCATAGCTATAGATTTGTTGTCACTGTAGACTTGGATGGAAGAAGGAGTAAAGCCTAGAATGGGGGATAAAGCTGTAAAGTTAAACTAGACTTAAGGCTGCAAGCTAAAGGGGTGCTGAGAAGACAGGAGGCTGAGTAGAGATTGTTTTTCTGTACTTATGGTGTGCTAGTGCAGTGGCTTTGGGGTGTGTGTGTGTGTGTGTGTGGGGGTGGGGGGGTGGGGGGTCTGTGGATTGCATGGTCTTACATTGCAAATAACAATGATGAGTACAAAAGCATTTGCAAGCCATTGATATAATCATTGACTACTGGTTTCAATATCCTTTTCAGTTTTGAGTTCTTGTCTTGGGAGTTGCTGGCATGAACACTACAGTAGTAAAAAGGAAAAAAAAGCAAGACGATTTTGCATACTCTAGAAAGAAAGAAAAAAATCAAAACAAAAAATTAAAAAGCTGGATTTCTTTATTTCATGGTCAGTCCTGCATACAAAGTACTGTCTGCATTCATTATGAAAGAGAAGAAAAGAACAAGTAACAAGCAAAAGACCCACACACACACGCACACACACACACACACACACACACACACACACACACACACACACACACACACACACACACACACACACACACACACCAAAAAAAAAAAAAATCTTGAAAGCTTTGAAAGCTTTTGAACGCCTGCACAGATTTAAAGTGTGACAGGCATGCAAAAGCCCCCTTAATGTCCAGGGCATGAATGGTGGCTACGGCACAAAGTGGAGGGCCCGGCGGCGTGGCTATCACAGGGACCTGATGGGCTCCATGCGGCTCCCAGTCGGCTGACTTCTGTGGGCTGACATGTGATGTGATCCTAGTGACACTGGCAGCTCTGCCACCGAGGGAACTGCACAATGGCAACATGCCCCCCCCTTCCCCAAAACCCGCCTCTCTGCAAACCCCCTGGTGCTGCGGCCCGCAACCTCCCTCCCCTCTAACCCCCTCACCCCCCCATCCCCATCCCCATCCCCACCCCACACCCCATCCTCCCCCAACCCCGTCCAGCCCTGCTTAGTTCCAGCCAGTACGTGCTAGCGAGAAAGAAGCGCCCAGACCGTGGGTGGAGAGGCCCCAGCTGCCTGTGTGGACTTCCAGAATAAATTGACCTGAATGACAGGGGCACACAAACAGTATGATATGCATTATCCCTGTCAATAAAAATGTCCCCATGAATTATGGTCTTTGTATATAATGTACAGCCTTTTTTTCTCCTGGGCAAATGAAAAGGGGGGAAAAAAGACTCCTTTGGGCCAGAGTTTGCCTTTTTGTCTCCCCTCTTTTTATTATTCAGTGGGGAAATGGTAGGAGGCAGAAAGTTGTACGATAGCTTTGTCTTTGAATAGTGCTCATATTTGCCACGCAGCTTGAGCAGCGTGCCTTTTGTTCCGGGGGGGTTAAAGAAATGGAAAAAAAAAGTTGAAAAGGGAGTTGTGTAATTTTTCAGACCAATGACGAGGAGGCTGAGAATGCTGAAAACGAGTGGTTGACAGAGGAGAACAGAAGGCTGGAAGATGAGAATGAAAAGTTGAAAGATGACATTGACACTCTGCACATAGACCTGGAGAGGCTCCGTGATGAACTCTTTGTCAAAGACAACACCATTGATGATTTAGGTATTTTTGCTCTATTATTTCAGTTATGGACATTTCCTATTTTAAGGCATTTTTTTCTGAAGTTTTCTGAACTTTTCTTAACTTTTTATCACTAACAGTAAAAGTTTGTATAAATGATAATTATTATTTATAACTATCCATCCATGTTAGCAAGCAGTTTTCACATTGAAACAAACAAACAACAACAACAAAAACAATTGCCCATTGTAATTTTATAACAAAAATATTTATTCTTCTTTGGTTTTGCTGATATAAAATCATCCCTGTTTTATGAGTCACTTGTCCTGTGAGAATGAGGCAGCAGCAGCAGCACTGTTTGACAACACTTGTATGGCTACTCCAGCGTGTGGGAGTCCTCAAGACCTAAGCAAACACCAGACAGGTGCATTTTAAAGGGTCTCGCAGCTTTATCTCCTCTGAATGTTTGATGTTCATTCACAGCTTATGTAACTTAGGTAACCATGAAAATGGGGCTTACGACATGAGGTATCTTGATTCGGATCGAGCTCTATCTGACTCTTCTCATCTCAATATGTGTAATTCTGAGATTAATGTATCATTAACTAGCCCTGCCAGGGGCCTGGAAAATGTCCGAGACAGACAAATGAGGCCATGTTGTATTCTCTGCTGATTAGAAATTAAGTATAGTATACACCAGGATGGAGCATTGTCTGTCTGAATGGTACATCCCACTCTTTGATATGACCTTCATTGTATACCCACAAAAAGCCACCTGCTAAAAAGGTTTTATATTGGTTGTGCCAAAGGCTTTTGGACTCTTGTCTCTTTCATTATTTTTTTAAATAAGAGAGGTGCAAACACACAATCGGCCCTTGAACTTAGTGGTCAGTGGTTCGTGGGTTTTGGCGTAGGGAGCGGTGGGTGGGCAGCATGGTTGTGCTGGAGGATGGAAGGGCAGGTCAGTGTCCAGTCAGGACCTCCGGCCACACCAGTCCCTAACCCGCCACAGGGCCTCAGAAGGGTCACTCTCAAGCGGCTGGGTGTCACGTGGAGATGCTCACCAGTGTCCTCCTTTCCTCCACCGAGGCTCTGTCCACCCTCTAGAGTGGCTCTTGAGTCTTCCTGACCTTTTTTCTCTCTTTGTCACAGCCAGCGATTTGAAGCAGATGACAATAAGAGCCGAGCAAGAAAAGAAGAGTCTTCAAAAGGCAAGGCGTGACTCAGTCTTCTTCTTTACTACCACATCAACTCTCATAATCATGCCTATTTGTCATAATCCCCTGCCAATGAAATTCCAAGCTGATTTTATGTCTGTGACAATGTATTAATTTACATCTATATGTTACTGTAGGTGACGCAAGAAAACCAACAGTTAAAAGCCAAGCTGGATCTTGAGAGAGAGGCTGGAAAGAAGAAGGTACAGTATAGTCGTAGCTCAGAATCCTGTGTCATATAAGTAGGCTAAGGTCATACCAATTTGATAAGTTGGTTCTCGGAATCTGCGCTTGCAGATCTTCAAAATGAAATAAAAATAAAATAGAATTCGAACTCCCACAAACATAAAAAACACTGTGGCTAATGGGCTTAATACTGAATTGCATTCATGTGCCTGTTGCATTCATGTGACGTCGAAAACCAATCAAATCGTCATATAAGTAAGCGAAGCAATAAACCATGAGAGTCTGATGGTTATGCTCAAGCTGGTTTAAAAGACAAACAAACAACCTAATCACCGGACTCAAGTGGCTTATTGCGTTTCTAAACCTGTTACTACATTAATCTGGCATGCTTTCATCAAATGAAGACTCTAGTAATATTGAGAGTTATTCATAGATATCAATAATGTAGTGAGTTATTCATAGATAATCAATAGATATCAAAAATGTATTTCCTCTTATTGAATGATTGCCAAGTAATGCATAAGCACTGCTCCTGTCAATTTTCCTATGGTGCAGCAGTATAGAACAAAATGCGGTCGGAGCTGTGGGAAATAGTGGATCTTCAACCATTCAACCGCGATTCAATCGTGATACATGTATGTGACTCACCCAATCACAGTCAAGGACCACAACGATCAGTTTTAGAATGTGATCCTTGCTATACAATGGATAGTCACGTGCAGCCATTTTATTTCATCTGATCTTTCTGTCTTTGTTTGGTCCAGAGCAGCCACCCCCCCGCCTTCCCCCTCACACACGTCAGTAGCTCTTCCCGTAAAAGTAGTGTTTACCCGTTTAAACATGGAAGCAGGTTAAACAGTGCGCTGTGAGTGAAAGTATGCCAGCAGACTGCAGGTTTGCTCAGTCAGTGAGAAGGAGCAACTGGTAGGTGCAGGCTGAGGTGTTTGATGGCTTTATGGTTTGTTGTCTAGGCATTAAAAGCCATGGCCCTACTGTAAGTTAATGATTGATATTCTTGTAGGTGTCAGTGGACTTGACAGTTGGTGAATGGGACCAAATTGTTGTTTGTCCACTGGTGTTTTATTTACTGTCTTTAGTAGCATAATATAAACAGAATGTGTAGATTTTGTGTGTGTGTGTGTGTGTGTGTGTGTGTGTGTGCGTGTGTGTGTGCGTGTGTGTGTGTGTGTGTGGAGGGGGGTATTTTAGAGACAACACAGTGTGGTGCTTAGAATGGACTCATGCCAGAAGTCAAACAGAAGACTTGGAGTTTGGTGTGTGGTGTGTTTGCAGTTCCCTGCTTGAGATTTTAAATTAACACGGCCTCACCAAATTTCTGTGTCCATCAGCTGGTTTTCCGTGTGAATGCTGACAAGCATGAATCCAATAAGCTGTTGAATTGCCTTTAGGGCTGGTTAACCCCCAAAATTACAAGTGTTGATTTGTCAGATGAACTCTCTGGAACAATGTGTTTGACTTGCTCAGATGATAACTGAATTTACAAAGAAGCGAATGAAGAAAAAAAGAAGCGAAAAGAAAATGAAAACGGCACTGTGGACAGATTGAAAGAGACTTGTCACAGCCTCCAAGCACTCCATCATTCAGTCCAAGCCATACAGAACCCACAAGGTTAAAAGTCCTCCCTCATCCTTGCAGGGGTGCTTGGAGGCTAGCAGCAAGGGTCCCACCAATCCCCTCCCTAATGAAGTGCACATATTAAATTACACTCCTTTAAACTACTAAAAGTCTCCTTTTCACGTTCACACATGACTGATTAATGTCACTCGTCACTGGCCTGGAGCTCCCCTCATTCTCTCACCATTCTCTATTTATTAGTAGTGAAGGAATCAAACTAATCACACACTGGGGCCTGGGGCCTGGGGCCTGAGGTGATAACCAAGGGCTTCCTTAATGTGAAGTCTGTCTATATTTCGGCATCCTTGTAATATGGGGGGAGTATTTATGGGTTGACAATGTTAAGTTTGACCACAATAGGCCCACCTCAACCCAGGCCCCTAAGCGCGGTGCGGCGTGGCTGAGTGTACATTTGAAAGCCATTATGGAGAGGGTGTGTGAAAAGGGGTTAGCTCAGACAAAACAGCCATATAGGTAAGAGATCAAAAGGGCTCCTCTGCAGCTTAGAGCACGGCGAGGAGGGTGGCTAATGGTCCCCTAAGCAGCTGGTGGCCCAACACCTTGTGTGGACCTCAATAAAATAATGGCTGAATAAAAATGGCTAATAAAGACACCCTTAATGTCATTTCAATCACCGGTGAAAGGGATTATCCATATTTAGTGTAGCAGTTAGAAAAAAAAAAAAAAAAAAAAAATGCTCTCATCTTTTCACCTCTCCTGCTTTTGTTAAGTGGGTCCCCTTTTGTCCTGGTGATTGACAAACTCAATGTAAAGTTCCATCGTTGGGCCCGAGCATCAAAATGTAAAGATGGGTGGGAAAAAAAATGTAGAGGGGAAAAGCTGTTTCCATATTATTTTTGTGACATTGATCAATAGGGCGTAAAATTTGCTTCCATAGCCTGGAGGGGATTGTAGAGGGACCTCCAGTGAAGGAAGGGGGGTGGAGGGGTGGGTGAGAGGCCAGTGGTCCTTGTGAAGCCCAGCTGGGTGTAAGCTTGGCTGTGTGAGGACCATGACCACTACTCTCCACCACCAACACCTCGCTCACTCGCTCGCCCACTCACATCACTGCCACATTAACCATTTTAGAAGCGAACAGGAAGCAGTGGAGGTGCTGTGAGGACATGACATGAAGTATGCTTTTGGAATACATTAAATAGACAAATGTATTTTATTGTCTAATACCATGAGGAATACTGTGTGTAAAACACACACACACACACACACACACACACACACAGAGAGAGAGAACTACTCCCACAGCTCTATTTAGGCCAGTGTGATGCTTCTCCATGTCCACCCACACATCCCTGACATCTCCTGCCTGAGACCCTCAGGGTGTCAAATCCACAGTATCTGTTAAGCAGCTTGTCACTGTCCTGGGTCATGAGAGGAGGGAGGCTATGGGAAGCTTTATTAAGATGTGTTTTCAATCTTTTCCAATTTTTTACCCTAACTTTCCTTTTCAAATGTTTCAGTTTTCCTTACAAACATACTTGAAAATGGAAGACAATGCATGCATCATGCATCAGTTGTTGATATGACTGTGATTAATCAGAATTCTTGCTGTCCTCCAACAGTTAAATCAGCTGAAGAAGGAGATGGAGAAAGAGATTCACAGTATTGAGACACGGCGACAGGAAGAGGTGAGTGTGTGAAACTGTGTTGTCTCACTAGGCCAGACACATCTAGGATCAACTGCATAACTGGATGGTTGACACAGACCTTACACCGGCAAAGCTGGTGACCAAATCACCTCCTATTGAACTCCTAGAAAAAGACTTTCTATAAGTTTTAGAACACAACTTTTATTGTCCACAAACAAATGCGTTTCAGCACTAGGCCATCATCAGCCGTTTCTAATCAATTACATTTTAGCATCCATAGTTAATTTGTGCCTCAGCACTGAAACACTGGTTCACTCATAGGTCAGACTCCTTGGGATCATCCCCTGCTGTAGGTAGCAAATGTCTGTCTGGGTCAGCAAGACTCAAATCTGAATGTCCAGTTAGTGGCTGGCCGTAATGAGGCGTAATGTGGTGAGGAGTCGGGCTATCTTCTCTCAGGATGTTTGAAGGCCCTGGCCCCTGAGCTGAAGGTTAGTAAATAGGCCAAGATACCGCAGATACCCGTGCCAGAAAACAAAGATAGGGGTGTAAGCTACTCCTGCCACAGGTGTCTGTGAGGTATTGATTTTAGCCAGGTAGAGTTAAAATGCAACTAATTTCTCTCGTCTATCAATACCAGGCCATAGCCTTGTGTCACCTTGATTTCCTCCCTCCCTCCCGAATTCTCCTTTTTCTTCTCCATTTATTTCTATCCAAATCAAATTTTGGACATGAGGGAGCCTGCACGCCACATTAGATTGCGGTATGATGGCGAAAGAGGCAATGTGGTTAATGATTTCAGTAGGGCATATTTCCCCGAACCGACGTGAATGTTTTCATCTGCTTCTCCAAAAAATACAAGAATAAGGGAAACACACACACACACACATACACACACACAGGCTGGACTGGGATGAAAAAAATGGCCCGGGCAGTTTCAGCCATGGCGGCCCACCACGATTTTGTTTAAAATTCACTTCATGGCAAGCTAAAACAACAATGTAAGTTGGACGCAATACGTGAAGCCCAATAACGTTCAAGACAATTATGAGTAAATTATGAAAGCACCGGCCCAAAATTGTCTGTGGCCCACCGGGCATTGCCCTGTGTGCCTATGGCCAGTCCATGCCTACACACACACACACACACACACACACACACACACACACACACACACACACACACACACAAACACACACACACCATTTTGAGTCCAGTTATGGTAAAAACAGTTGCCATAAAATGATGCTTTGTTGAGAAAAGCATACATTTGTACGCTTTGTTGCGTATACCATAATTTCCTGATTATTAACTGAAGTTGAAGAGTTCAGATGCAAAACCCCCTAACTCCAGTTGACCACTTTTTGAGAAAAAGGCCATTTTTTATCAGGCGTTTACAGTGTTTTGATTGTAAACAGATATTTTAGACGCGGCGGGGAGCAGGTTTTAATTTTATTTTTTCTCAAAAACATTTCATTTACATATTCTAGATTTATACAGGATTCACACAATATCATTAACTCAGTTTTCACAAAAATGGTGTTTAGGGGGTTTTGCATCTGAACTCTTCAGTTATTGATTTGGCAAAAAATTATCTATCAGGTTAATACATGGGAATTAAGTTATTTTCATCATTCTACTTTCTAATGAAACCATGATCTGATTGTGATTCAGTAATGTCTAATAAACTGTGGTTAATACAAGGGCGAGATCAATATTTTCTTTTCCCAAATATGAATTTGAACTGAATTACTCCGAGAGAGATGCTGTAGACTTGTGAAGCTCTCTGGACGCACAGGCCAGGGTCCAGTCTGCGCAGGACAGAGTCTTCCAAAGCCTATGGGTGGAGAATGAAATTCTAGCGTTTTTGTTTCTCATGCTAACGGTAGCCTTTCTCTGTCTCTAATTAGAGCAAATTCATTACGTTCACCCATTTAGCAGCACACCTCATCCTGAGTGCAGTAACCACTACTCCCCAGCTCATTCTTTGGCCCATTCATGCCTTGTCAAGGCAAAGTGTGGGAAGGGCTGAAGAGGGAGGATGCAGGAGTGTGTGTGTGTGTGTGTGTGTGTGTGTGTGTGTGTGTGTGTGTTTGTCCCTGTGTGTGAGAGGGGGGTGGGGTGTTAGGGTGGGTGGCTAGCGGAGGGCCAGACAATGGCTCTGTCAACACGGTGACCACATAGAGACGGTCACTGGAGCGGACGGGTGCAGCGGCAGGCATGCAGGCCCCCCGAGAATGTGGCCCCGCAGCTGACACAACACGGCAGCGGCCCTGGAGTGGGTGGGCTGAGAGGGGGGCCCTGAAAGGGCTCTGCACAATGGGGCCCAGTTTAAAGTCCACTTCAGACCGGCCCGCCAGCTCCGTGCCTTGGCCTGCCCATTATGAGGAAGTGTGTGCAGAGCTCTTATCTGTCTTGAGCCGCGCTGCGCTGTGTTCGCTGGCCCTGGTGTCCGTATGTACGCACGTCTGGCTGACTGGCTGTAGCTGGCACGTGCCCGGCGACTCCAAGGCCAGATATGTGCAGTGTGTGCACAGTAAACTTCCCAGGGGAGCGCTTGTTCGCCAGAGATCTATTGATGTGCGGTTTCACCAGAGTTTTAGATTTGGCCCTTTGTAGTCGTTCAGTTATTGATTTTATTCACTTGTCTAGCAGTGTAGTCTAAAACCATTTTCATTTGGTCACAAAATGAATAGAATGTAGTGAAATAGAATAATTGCATTCTGTAACTATGGACTTAATGTACAGAACCTACATCAACAAAAAGTGTTCACCGCTTTTCAGTTTTCCATGTGGAAGTGTTACCTCAAGCCTCAAAGAAGCCATTTTAATTGACAGATTATGTTGTTATTGTATTGAGTTCAAAGTTGTATTCACAAAGGTTCAGAGTCATGCTAAACATAGCTGTTACAACCACGTATGTTTGGATCCATTCTCTGTGTTCCCTTGACCGTAGCTTGTTTCTGTGAGCATATTAGCCTGATTGAGATGTAGCTACATAGAAGGCTGCGGTCAACACACCAGCCATTATGTAAACATTTAAAGCTGAATGTCTTATTGTCACAGGGAAACACCTACGCCTACTCCCCCTTTATTTTAAACACACAAAAGCCTTTTGAATGGTGAGGCAAGGGTGAGAGAAAACAAAAAACCCCAAGACTGACCACCTTTTCTGCACTGGCCCAAGCAGGACAAACAAAACCCACGGAGTACACATGCCATCTAAGAGAATACCCTCAAAGACTCTTAAACTGGATGTGAGACCCACCCCCCTTCTTTTTTTCTTTTTGCTTTTCTCTCCTCCTCTTTTTTTATATAGTGCAAAAGCAGGTCCAGTTTGACCCATGCTGACCTGGCCTTCACACTTGTGTGAACATGCGCACTAAATCAGACGACATGACTGACCACAAAGATGGGTCGTGCTGGCCATGAATGGACAGGCCACAAGAGTGGACATTTGGCTCCGGGCACAAAACACTCTTTTGTCCAAAGTGTATTCTTTAATGAACATACAATATGGCCCTTAAACACACAAATCAAATCCCCAAGGGGTCATCTTGAAAGCAGCTCTTCTTGGTCATTTTATGACTTTTTTTGAAGAAAAAAGGGTCCCTACTCCCAAGCAAGAAATAACTTGTTGTCTCAGGCCAGTAGTGGTCAGTCAACACAATACTAATTCATGTACAAAGACGCAAAGACACTTTGTTTACATAGAAAATCACTTTTCTAGTTGTATTTATTGAATATTGGATTTTAGTGTGGAATTCTTGCCAGTTGTGTTCCCTTGGGTGCAGGCGCTGGCCGCGGAGGAGATGCTGAAGCAGCACATGGAGGAGAAGAAGGATATGGAGAAGTTGCAGGACACTCTGATCGCCAAGGAGGTAGCTGTCAAGACCACCGCTGCTGCTGAGAACGTCAGGGAAGACAAGGAGGAGGGCAGCAAGCTAAAGGAGCTGGAAGAGATTGTGGCAGAGCAAAAAGCAGAAATTCAACGGTACGACCTCATTGGGTTGCTGCAGAATAACTTCCACACAACATTTATTCTTGTGCTGCTGACAAAAAATAGTTAACTGCTTATATGATGTCTTTCACCAGGAAAAAAAAAGAAAGATGTGATGGTCTGAATGCCAAGATTCTGTATTAGTTCAAAGGGCAGCAGTTTAATCTTGGTTTCTCTTTTTTTCATCCTAGGTTACAGAAAGAGCTGCGCATTTCCAATCGAGCATGGGAAAAGAAATTTGAAATTCTGAGAAAGAAGTATGATGTTATTTATGTACACATTGGTTTAATTCTATGACGTTTCGACCGTGATAACAGATTGATCTTAGAATATTAAATGATTTTAGTTCAAGACAGCACAGTACAATATAGCCATTAACCCAGAGGTCCAAAATTGTTCAAGGGCAAAAATTCTCATTATGTTTTCTGGCAAGTTGTGCAACCCTAGAATTAGACAGTATGGGATAGGATTGCATTCGGTGTTCCTTTTATTGTTTTATTAGCCTGTTGATGTCCATTATACAAGTTTGTAAGTTTATGGAGGAATTTGTTACAGGCAAGCAGCAAAAATAATAGATATCAACTTAAAACTATGCAGTTATCATCTGAATATTGGCCTGTACCATATGCTGAATATGAAAATGAATGTTAACATGGATATATTTGGAATGCACTACATACAAAAGGGTAATGGGTAATATAACGTAAATATTCCAGAGGATTATGCATTGCCCATGGTGTAGAAGAAGGTGAGGTCTTGTCTCAGTGCATAGGCCTACTAAATCACATCTAAAGGGTCTAGGATTCTAGATAATATATACCCACTATTGACTATTGACAAAAAAGTTAGTTTGTTTGGTAGAGGTGCACTGTTAACCCCCAAACCCATGGCCTAAAATGCCAGCATATATTTTAGTGGATAATGTCCTGTCTACAGTAAATGTACTGTATGTACAAAAACAATTTTTTAGTTCTAATTTAGTTCAAACGTTTTACCATAATATAAAAAATCACTATGTGCCCTACTGCCCTCAGGTGATACCAATGAACCCTCTTGCTCAGGGACTAATAGATAATTTCCTGTTCTTATCCAGTTTTCATACCATAAAGGATGAGATGTTCCTGCGGAGTAACTTGCAGAGACAAGCAGCAGCCCTCCACTATGCCTCTGTTAGCTATACGGTATGAGGAAAGTATTTACATACAATTACTCACAAAAACAAACAAACAAAAAAACCCATCAAAAATGCTTAATTCTATTTCTATATTTGAATGAGGAGCTCCATCTGAATGTGTGTATAATTTGGTGCTTTCCTCTGGACATGAGTGGAAACTTGCACCTGTGTGTGCCTGTGTGGGGGATGGGGGTGCTGGGTTTGTGAATGTGTGAGAGAGAGTTTGTGTGTGTGCGAGATTGAGAGGAAGAGAGAAATGTGTGTGTGTGTGTGTGTGTGTACTTGAGGAGGAGGTTGGGGGGTGATACACAGATCAGATTTTAACAGGTGCACTCCCAATTAAGCCTCTCATCTCTGGGGCCTAATGAATATGCATAAGTGTTGCAGTGTATCTTATTTAGTTTTGTATGGGGTAAATGGGCATGTACATTCAGTGGTACCGCATTAAATACCTCATTGAGAGGGATTTGCCGGAAGCCAACCATTTAAGAAATCCTTTCTGATGAAAACAGTCTGAAAATGTGTTTTCAGAAGGTCCACTGGTGTCAAGATCCAGTGTAACTAACACCATCTCTGCTCTGCCAATGCTCTCATATAATGCACCCTTCAAGCCTCAGAGGCATGTTTTTATGGGGGCAAAAAGAACTGAAGTGTTAATGGAACCGTTTTAAAAACCGTTTCTCTTTGATGATTTATGTTTGAAGACATCTTGATGCATGTTGACATGTTTGCATTCAAATCAGTCTTGTTTGTGTGTTTGTTTATTTATTTATTTATTTGTTTGTTTGTTTACCCCCCTCATTTAAAAGCTGGATGTCTCAGCTAAGAACTCTACTAACAACCCTGACAAACATCCTGTCTTCACTGCAGGAACTCCTCTGGTAGGTGCTAAAAATCTTACACAAATATTCACATGGGGACTTGATGGAGAGTAACTGCTTTATGTCTTCTGTCTCAGCCCCAAATAGGTGCTTATCCCCAGAGAACTGACCGTACATCTGTGACTATGATGAGCAGTTGTGTGAGTGACTCCTGCATTGACCACGGTAGGATCACAATCAGAGCTCTCACCTTATTGCAGAAAACCACCTGCTACCTTTTTTTTTTTTTTTTAAATGAAAACCTCTATTTTTTGTCAGAGTTTTCTAAAAACTTAAAAGGGATTTTCATTGTTGTTTCCGTCTGTGTTCTCCTTTTATTGTATTCTCAAAATGTTCACCTTAACATTATTGACATTAAGGGAGCAACTTATAAAGAGCTACATTACTTAGACTATCTGTAGAAACATAGAGAGCATAGAGAGATAGGGGGCAGAGAGAAAGGAGAGGGAGAGGGAGGGAGAGGAGAGAGAGAGAGAGAGAGAGAGAGAGAGAGAGAGAGAGAGAGAGAGAGAGAGAGGGAAAGGCAAGAGAGAGAAGGAGTCAGTTGTCCTGTCTAAGCTCTTTTTAATCTCTCTATTTGTGTGCTATTGACTTTTTGATAATTAGGCTCTTGGCTAATGAGCTTAGACGACATGACCACGGTAGATAACTCCGAGACTTATCTCTCTGCATCAATATGGAAGCTCTCAGACAGAGCTATCTGATGTACAGAAGCCAACAAATTAATCTGCTAGATTACACCGCCGTCCCAGGCAGAGATTTTAGGCAAGCCAATAATGAAAAACAATAGATCTGTGTCATTTGTTCCCCTAGCAATGTCACCCTATGTCTTCATCTTAGGGATTTGCTCTTTGTGCCGCTGGAAGTTCACTCTGCTGAAGGGCCCTCTCTGTTTGCGGAGTCGAGAATTTTCTGGGACATGCATGTCATGTCACAGCTACAACTGTGAGATAAAATTATTGTCTGACATTTTTTTGGATAGCAGTGCCGTTAGTGAGAGAAACTTAAATTGCTCACATTCTGAGTGTGCAGCTTCTTTTGTGGATGTGGAATATCTCACCCACTGCTAAACAATGATAAATGTGAAACAAAAGGGGTAAAAAAAGAAGGCAGTGGAAAGGCAGGTATAAAAATTAGTGGTGTTAATATTGTGTTTGACTTGTGTTCATTGCTATCAGGTGTAGTATGATGTAGCATTCAAGGACATGCAAAGACTTTGACATTTTTTAGAAAATGCTGCAATTTTTTGCGTTTCTGTTGATTTCTTGCTGAAAGGCAGTGGTATTTAATTAACCGGGAAATTTTAATCAGCACTTTTCTTTTCTCCATAAGATTTGAGATTTTCCAGTTTTGTTTGGTGATTTTTTCCGATTAACCGGGTTGTTTGACCATAAGTCTAGCCGGAGTAACTGGGTTAATTCGGCAAAAGACGATTTATCAACTAGCAGTGGTCAAACAGTTGTATGTATAGACAGGTTTGATTGAGGAGCTGGGCCTGGAGGCTGATAGTTTTGTGAGAGGTGTCCAGAGGGCCCTAATAGATTAGAGGCAGTCAACATGGCTGACAGGCAGCGTGCGGGAGGGTGAAAGGGTTGAAAAGCCACTGGTCTTCAGCCCAGAGTGCCTGGGCAGTGACCTCTGGTGCAGCTCTCCGGCCCCCACCTCTAAAGCCTGGGAATCTGGTCCATAGATCACCATTGACACCCCATAATTGAGACGCAGGAGATAAGGCACCAGCCGGGTTGTGAGTCGTGACACTTAGAAAGAGCCACTGCAAACACTGTGGTCACACTGCAGATTGTGTTTGTTCAACGGGTCACCCAACCTGAGGTGGCCTGGCCATTTTGGCCAATGTTTAGCACGTTCAGCTCTCATGCTCGATTTGCTCGGGCTAACTGTCTGAAGCTTGTCTGATGAGCTTGTAAGCTGGGGACATATCATGTCAGCACTCAGCACTCATGGCCAACTATTTATCCAGCACAATACACACAGATAGCAAAGAAGAGCACAGATGAGACCAAGTATTGAATTTCTCTCTAAAAAAATAATAAAGATATTGTGTATTTCTCTTCACTGAGGATGAAACAATACCTGTTGCATTAAACTGTTACATTGACGGCAGAAGTAAAGTAACTGAACACATTCTGCCATCCAGTTTAAATGAAAGGGAGGGTGGAATCTTTTGCTATCTCTTGACACACAGGAAAAGTCAAATTGGATGGTGTCTCTGTGCATGAATACGTCTGGCCCATATGCTACGCGACAGAGCCGTGTGAATGAGGCATTGATAGGCCCAGTCCCCCCACATTAAACTCTATAAGAATCTTCATTCATGGTGACTTATCAGACCCAATTAATCAACCTCTTCAAAGGCAATTCTGATGTGTTCAAGCAACCTGAAAGCCTTAGGTCACCCCTAGGGCACTTCAGAAGCTCTTTCTCTCTCCCGCTCTTTCTCTCACTCTGCTCATTTCTCTCTCTCTCTCTCTCTCTCTCTCTCTCTCTCTCTCTCTCTCTCTCTCTCTCTCTCTCTCTCTGTCACACACATACACACCTCTACTCTCATAGAACTTCTCATTTTCAAATTTCTTAACCAACCAACAAAAACATAGCTGAAACCAAGAAAGCAAAGTTTTTAAACATCATAATGAGCTTTTTTTTCTCCCCCTTTCCCCCAGAGAGCCACAAAGCTCTGTAGGTGATAAAAGGGCTGCTAGTCAGTCAGCTAAAGGAGCGTGTGTTGTGCACTGTGTTCTGAAGGGCATTGTTGTGGCCATTCCTCTGAAGCTGAAAAGAGGCAACCACTGGTTTGATTCGGTTACACGCTTTGGTTAAGCGGCCCCTCCCACCATCTTGGGATGTATGGAGGGTCTGTGACCTGTTTAGAATTGGCCAGGGAAATGTCATGTTGCCCCTCCTTTGGGCAGTACCCACATTCATTTGATTGGTGCGAAAAAATGACTTGGGATGGGTTGAAACCACCACCTCCGAATTATATACACACAGTCAACAGACAAACAGACACGCAACATAAAGGTGTTGTGGATTTGGGGTGGATGTGAGACTTGTGAAAGACGGTTTCTAAAATTATGATTTTTTTTTTTCATGGGTGTATGGACAAATATTCAATAAGTAATTGTTTACATTTTCAGAACTCCAGTCCCAGCATGAAGATGGTGATGATGAAGAAGACTTTGGTGATCTCCCTCTTCCTCTGCCACCTCCTCCAAACAGGCAAATCTCTGCTCTCGATCACAGTTGACTTTTCTTTATTTCTGCCATTAAATAGATGGAAAATATCTCATAGATTCTCCATATATCTCTCACATATCTCAAGATTTTCCATATGCTGGAATTTGACAGTCTGACTTTGTGTGAGCACAGATTTTGGTCACACTTTTAAACAATCCTTCTAAAAAAAGCAAAATACTTGTAGATCAATGAAATTCCATGTCTGTGCCAAAACATTAGTGCTGCACTATTCAGTTAATTGTAATTTACCAAAAGAATAGCTTTTGCACTGTAAAGGAACTATCTGAATAGGGGGAAAAAGAAGCAACCTTGAATATACAAAACCCCTTCTTAACATACGCTTCATTGAGTAAAGTGACAACAAAAAGTATGGCAGCAAGTGACTGCAGTAGGCCCTATTCTGAATGAGTTCAATGGAGGGCGGCATGAAGCTCTGAATGCAGCTCGAGTGGAGGGGACATGACTAACTGTATGGCCCTCTGTGCACACTGCTTTTGGGTACTCCTGGAATGTCTGGATGGCCTTTTGCTTGCTCTCAGGAATGCAAGGCATTGCAAATGCTCTCAATTGCCATAACCATACAATACAATTCGTGGCTTAGAAGTCTGTGCTGTTTCAGTCTGAATGTAACAGGGACAGGATGAAGGAAAAAAAAAACATAAAATGAAAATGTTTGGCTCCCTAGTGGTATGTGAAATGACATTAAAAGTCATGTATATCTTTGTATGTGGCATTAATCTATGATTTAATATTATGTGGCCTATCGCTTTAGTGCTGCCTTGTCAGAAGTGTACTAACACTAACACTTATCCCCCCCCCCCCCTTCTCCCACTCTCATAATTTAAAATCAGGTTTTCTGTCTGCCAATGGCTGTCTATTAGCTCATCAGCTCTCCCTCAGTAAGCTCTGTTCACATCAGACCCCATGACCCACCCCGACAAGCCTGGAATCAATTATCAATTTCCCCTTTCGTCGCCTGTCATTTGTAATAGATGGTTATTGGGTGTCATAACCTGCCTTTCAAATCCCATGGCCCTTTTCTTATAGCGATGATGTGATTATGTCTTGTGTGTGTCCTGTTACCGCTGACTGCACTTTGGTGCCATCTGAAGCCTCTTTTAAATTCAGCTGAAGAGCTGGGCACAGCCAACACAAGCCATGCTCCTGGCAAGCTGTTGCCATAGTAAAGGCCATCAGGTGTCAGATATATATTATTACCTTAAACACTCACAGAGGGAGGGAGTCTTTTTTTGCACTTACTTCCTTTTAGGAAGGGTTGGGAGGGGGGGTATGTGTTGAAGCTCAGGTTGTAAAACCACAAAGCGTGATTTTTTGTTTGGCTCCAGAAATTAATTGGTTTCATTAGTTGGTGGATAAATGGCGGTGGCTGGTGTGTTGGATTCCAGCAGAGTTTCACCATACAGGGTTAATGGGAGTCAAGTCTGGAAAGTTTCCCAGCCCTGGCTCTAGGCCATTTCAGCCAATCACAGGGACTGAAACATTGGTTGCGACTGGATAGAGCTGCCCCACCAAAGCTTTTGCACTTGCCATGGCTCTTATTGTGCAAAACGGTGATCCAATGAGCTTACCCTGAGTGCATTAGTGAGCAGTCATGTTGTCAAGGGTACGCACACGTACATACACACACACACGCAGACACACACACACACACACACAGACACACACACACACACACACACACACACACACACACACACACTGAATAGTCTCTATAGTGAGTAGTCCTGAGTTATTTAACAAATGAAGTAATGTGTGTTGTGGAGAACTAGGCTATATAATTTTACTACAGCAAATGAACAAGTAAGTTTTGTTTGCAAAATGTGAAATTTACTTGGTAGGCCTATTTCTGTCATTTTGTAGATTCATGTATTAATTGAAAGCTTTGGATTTATCCTTTTTAATTGAAAAGGCCCAGTTTGTGGGGCTCAACTTTCAGCTGCATTTGTCTTGCAAATACATCCCTGCTGTGAAATGATTATAATAGGAAAAGAGATCAGTTGGACAGCAGTGAAGTTCATGCCAGCAAACAAGTGAACGGTCTGTTTCATAGATTCCCTTGTGTGAATATTAAAACGGGACCTGGTGAAAAATGATGCATGCTTTTACACTTTAGGAACCTGGCAACCTCGAAAAAAAGCTCTCTGAAACTCCGTCGAACAGAACAAAGGCCTCTAGACACATTTTGCTAGGTTGCAACGAGTTCTATGTCCTTAGCACATGACGTCCATCACGGAAACATATTGTATCGAAATGGTTTGGGGGAGAATACCGGGGATAAAAGAGAATGAAGCGCTTTGATCCGCACCCCAGGGTCCCTGCTCCCCGAGGGCGCACAGACTGACTGCAAGGCCTCATTCACTTCCAGCGAGACACACTTACAACTCAACTGAATGAAATTAGCATATTTGTAATTTATCACATTTTTGTTTAACTTTTTGTTCCTTTGCGCGAGGTTAAAAAAGTAGATTGAATAAAAATAGATCAATCATCAACCACCGAGTAAGCCTTATAATTCACGCGTAATGCACTTTCTGTCTTCGTTAAAAGGAGAAGTGCGTTTATCAACAGAGGAAAAAAAATGGCTTTTGTTGTATGTAAAATAAAAGTTGTGGAACCACTCTCAGCAGATCCACCCACGATGCACCATAGCACATCCCTACTAACAACCTTAATTTCAGTGGTCGCCAAAACAGGCTAGGAAGTCACGTTTTCAAGGGTGTTAAAGACACTTGAATCGTTTTGTATTCTTTAAATGTCAACTCGTTGAGCTTCAGTTTTTTTGTAGTCACATATGGAATGTTTTCATAAATCTGAGAATCTGAACCCTATCTGAGAAAAGTGACTCGATATTCAAAACGTGAAATTATTTTGCAGCCTTTTCTTCACTAACAGCTTTTAATAGTCTCAACTAATCTTTTTATTGAAGTTTTTTAGAGAAGTTTGGCTTTTTAAACTCCTACGACAATGCTAATTTTTAGGACAATGTAACTGATACTGTAATATTAATGTTTACTAAATAACATTTTCAAAATAGCACGAGGCTTTGCAAAGGCTGTGAATCCCCTTTAGCAGCAAACTTCAGTGCTTTCTGTTCATTTTTCTTTGAAAAGGCAAGGCAGCTCAACGGGGGCTCTGCCTCCCAAGTTTACGCCGGTATGCATCAATGGATAGTCATATTTCATATAGGGCACGCAAAAGCTGGACACAATACCGCTCATATTAAGCGCGATATTCAGCCCATTCTCCATAGAACAAAGATAATAGCGAGCCGACTTAATGGCTAATTCAGTCAAAGGCACTTCCCAGATTCCCCTGCAGAAAGGTCACTGCCGATGTGTATGGTCCACCGAGGGGGGGATTTCATGATTAGACTGGGCCAGCTGTCTCTGTCATATTCTGCTCATAGCCAGACCTACCCCACTCCAACAAGATCGCTCACACATTCAGACTTTTGAAGGCTAAACTGTCAGTACTATTTTGCTGAATTTACTGTAAACTTACAGCCTACACCGGAACTTTGTTTAAACGTTTTATTTTTTTGAATCTTACTCGTCTAGACTGTGGGTATCACCGTTAGCCCGGTGAATATCATTTGGTATGAATATAAGGGTTTCACTGGTGAATGAAAGCAAACATGCTTCGTTGTTGCATATTGGACTGGATTAAAAAGAAAAAAAAAACAAGATGCGTCTTCTTCTTCTAAAGGCTATGCAAGTACCAGTTCACTTAGTCAGGCCTTACTCCCTTTGCAGATTTGCCATTGCAACAGCCACAAAATTGGCTATACAGCCATAATCTACAAATTAACCTGCAGTAATACCAGAAATACTAATGGGCTACTAAAAATAATACAAATTATAATTATTAATTATAGTGGTTTATGATTAGCCTATATATTATTAATGATAATTACATATTATAATTATTTCAAAAAGTTAAATTAATTGTTTCCAAGGATTGTTATTCAAAGGAGCAACAGTAAACCCCATTCGGAACATTTTTTTCTCTTTTAAATGCAACATCGAAGGAGAGTGCACACATGGCTGTTCTGCGCAAAAGCTCTCTACCCACAGCCCATTGCCGTTGCCAGGATATGCCCGTGCGCAAAAGAGATCTGTGTTTAGGCTTTGGACAATGCCACCCAAAGGCGGGGGGAAAAAAACAATAATTTTAGGTGCCACCGTCTGTCCATTGAATCAGGACAGTGCGTCCAGTCTACAACCGTCACTGCCACTTGTTATACTTCTCTGAAAGGTGTTACTTGTAAAAGCAAATCTTTTACACGCGTGCGCCTTTGTGCACTTGTTATCTAGGACCGGTCCTGGCTCCTAAGAAGTTAAATAATTCGCAATAGACACCGGTTGCAGTCTCGAGGGCGTCCTTAATACAAAAGCCTGGTGCCTAAGCACCATATGCTTAATGGATACAGCCGTAGGAGCTTCAATAAAGGTAAAATGTGGTCTTTTAAAAGTTGGAAAGGTTCCCTTTATTTGATTTAGATGGAGTACTTGCGCACAAACCAAAGCGCGCTTCGGGCATTGAATCTCTTTCTTTTGGAAGGCATAGTAGCCACCACGCACTGTGCTTCATTGCAGCATACGCTTTTCATCCCGGCTTTGTTCTGAATGAAAGTAATGCTGTGAATTAAAGAAATGACAATATTTTCTATCAGCTTTAAGGTACAAGAGAAGGGCTCTCGAGCTTGGCAAAAATCAGGCACATCATTCATCATGTCACCCCGCACCTGTGGCGCTGGCATTGAAAGTATACAAACCTTTTCTTATTAACCTTAATTATTCCAAACGACACAATAGCTGAAATAGAGCAGGTTGAAGTCTGTTTTTCGTGGTACATCTTTTTTTCCCCCAAAGATGCCCAATGCGCTTTGTGCCCTACAAGAAATTCGCCCTTATTCTTACAAAAAGTAGCTTCGTCGTTTTAAATAGTCAATCGTAACATCTGCCAAATCTTACGAAACAAAATGGAGCCACAAAACTTCTCTTATTTGCTTCGTTTATCAGTGGGTGGAATCAGTGGTGCAAGTTGGTTAGGACCTGGAGTCCGCAGAGCATCTCTAGGAAACCCTCCGCGTTTTCTCTTCTCTGTAAATGGAACCATAGTCTGGACGCCAGGTGATGGCACAAAATCAATGTCCTTGGGAGCTCACATCGAGTCTCTTTTTCAGTTTGAAAAATTAGTAGACATAAATTTAATTGGCCGATGAAGACTCGCCAGTGGCCACGCGTTCAATTGTCCGCTTGCTGTAGAAGACAAAACAAGGCCCTAACAGTTTGCTGGCTCACATTAGAGCTTTCAGCCTTGGCCTATCGTGGCAAATGTGTTTTATTATAACATACGTCATGCTTTACAGTTCCCATATTGTGTAACGACAATGGTTAATGGCGCATTAAAGACGAGAAAACCATGCCAACACATCTTGGAGACGCCGAGGCAAGGGCCTCTCTCTTTGCTTGTTTTAAGCAGCTGCTGTCCAGGACTCGCGCGCACAAAAAGACCAAGTTTCAAATACCAGGTGCATCGTAGAGAACCTCCGCGGGGATGGATATGCTACTGCCTTGCAATAAAGATATCACTGTAATTGTTCAGGGCATCCACGCCGTGTTAAATGAGAGGCGCCTGAGCAGCCTGTATTCTGGCAACCAAGTACTCCCTTCCCTCCTGCGCCAGCGACTGTAAGCCAAATTTAAACACCTGTTGGCCAACCCAGAATCACATCCCGCCGTGGGAATAATTTCCGTTTGATGATGACAAATATGTAGAAAGAGCGAATGGAGCCATATATACGCCAGCACCAACTGACAGCAACTGTCTTTGGCAAAAGAGGATTTACTCAGGAGAGTTATTTTGCGTAGGCTCAACTGGTGTTTGTTCAATGTTGGCAGCTGGTACCCCGATGCCAGAATGCGGATACATTAATCAAAACGCGGTGGGCTCATGGATTTGCAGTTGCCATCCATATTTCTAGCGCGTTAATCCATCAGATTTAAAGATTATGAGAATCATGTTAGGCGTCATTCCCGATAATTAACATAGCCTTAATGAGGATTAGATTAAGAAAGATACAGAGAAGGGCGATTTTCACTTTCAGGGATTTGCAAAAGGTGTCTGACATTTTGTCAAGAATCAGTGCTATTAATTTGCTTTTAGCATAAAAAAGACACGTCCCTTCGCAAAAGCTGTCAAATTAAGTATGCAATCAATATGCTCAAATAAATGAAAAACAAAAGATTGTTGTTACTTTTGTGAACGGAAGTACGTGTTGTGAAGTAACGTATAAAACAACTAGCCTATAATTTCAACTTTGAATAGTATACTCTCAGACAATAAATAGGCCTAATTTAGAATAGCCTAAAGATAAAGAGCAATTGCTAGAAGACACCCTAGTTCCTTTGAGCAAAACATTTAACCCTAACTCTAGGGAGACTGACTCTGTAGTAAGCTATTTAACATCTGGAAGTTTCTTGAAAACACATCTGAAGTTTAGGCAACTTAATTCAACTTAATTCGAGATAGGCCTATAGGCCTACTTTTTTGCGCGTGGGACGCCTGTTGATTTAAAAAAAAAAAAAAAAATGTGCTTCTGGGCTAGCTATAGTCCCAAACCTTATTAAGAATGCACATTTTCTTGGTTATATCCATGAGAACCCTCTGTTATGCCAGTGGCATTTAACTCTCAGTTGTTTTAGACGCACTATAAACCCTGACAGGCAGTAAATGGTAGTCTTTAAGGTCTTGCCAAGACCAAGCGCTGGAGTGACAAGATAGACAGTGGTGTTTCACTGGGTAAGCCTATCCCTTCCGCTTCACCGGTACTTGCAAAAGGATGCCTTTGCATGGTTTTGTGGGTGAGTACAATTGTAAAAAGTAGCAGGAAACAATGATAGAAGCTTTGCCTGATTGTTTTCAGGCACTTTACCACACCAAATTGAAATGTTACACTGACCAAAGACGAAGGCGTTGGATTCGAGTCTCATTTATTCAGATTAAGTCTGACTTGCAAGCATTAGACTTTATAATGACCGTAATGAGATTACATGGTTTTGTTGCCTCCCATGTCAAGCACTCGGGATTCGGTGCCGTTAATGAGATGTCTCTACATAATAAGCCTATCATACGTGTTCAATGACGGCAATATCGCAGTTCAAAACGATGACAAACTTTGCTAGGTAATTGATTCGTGGTTGATCCATCACATCATCAAAAGCAACAGTAGGCTACTAGCCTAAAATTACTGAAGTCAAATAAAATAATAATAATAGTAATACTAGCATAATTCTTATTATTATTATCATAATTGACCATTACTTTTATTAGCTATTTGCGTCAACCTGCCATGTTTACTGAGAAAATGAAGGGACTACCTTGCGTTCTGTGATTTTCCTCAGCAGACGGTTTGATGATGTTCTGTAGGCGCGCTTCACAGGTTTGGGTCGGATGTGTGGGCATGGACATCTGTTTGGACTACCTCTTAATAACTCTGATAGCTGACGTAGACATGGACAGAAGGCCAGCTATATGGGACAGCGGGCGATACCACGGGAAAAAATCGCTTGGAAGCACCTGCACTGTGTATGGGCAACAGCCCCTGGCAGCACATGAGCTGCCGGATAGTCATGCCTCTTTAAACCATAATGACACTGCATTTGGGATGTCTGGTTGTCTGCCTTTGGACCCCTCTGATCATCATAGCCTGCTTTTGCCATTTCGGTTGCATACACAGTGTTGCGCTGCTGCTTTTTCAGTGTGCACTTAATTAATAATATGCTGTAACTTTGCATAATTATGGTTTGTCCACCATTTATCCATTGTAATTATTTGTCTCATTAGCTTGAGGTTCCATCATGGTATTTAATTTCCCCTTGAGAGTTTGAACATTGATAGTTGCTGAGGTGTTAAGATGTGTGCTCATAAAGCTTTGCAGATTAATCTGAGCCACTTTTTGACTTTTTGTTTTGTTTTGTTTTGTTAGACTTAATGAACCTTGGCATTCTTTGGTCATTTCTGCTGCCATTGATCAGATGATTTTTTTTATCTCATATTGCCCTACAGTTGATCAGTGGCTGTTCTTGTTTTGTCATATTTTGAAACTTGTAGGCCTAATCATCATGTTATGTAGGCTATTATGGATTATATTTCGTGGAATATAATGGCAAAAACACCAAGTCTTCAGCATAAGAGCTTTTATTCAAAGTATCATAAATAGAGACATTTATTCATTATAAAAAATATATATTTCAATTTAATCTGTACATAAAATTAACTTTAAATTAACAAATAACAATATATTACTGAATCATTGAAAACAATTAAATAGCCATACTACTTCTGATTGCCGGTGACCTTATATAAAAAACAGGGTAACAAGGTGATATAAATATGTACACTTATACAAACGAGGGAAAAAATACATGGATACATCCATACAATTCAAATACACACATGTGTATACAATACAATGAAGACAGTGCCTTAGGATATGAAGTCAAATGGAGGCTCATTCTCAATATTATTGAGAGATGACTTTAAGTGCAACTTCCGCGGATCCTCCGGGGTCCAGACCTTTGCTGTCCTGATAATGTTCTGGTCCTTGAGCTGTTTCTCGTCTGTCCAAGAGAGAGAGTGACCGGCGAGAGGAGGAAGACCATAATCAGGATCACTTGGAGAAGGAGATCCTAAGGCAGGAAAATATACATTTTAACGTTAGATTCCAAAACACGACGTGGTGACAGCAAGTACATAATAAAATAATAATAATGATGATGATAATAATAATAATAATAATAATAATAATACTCACTTGTGCCTCTGTGGCAAATAATGACTTTTTTGGGTTGGTTTAGAGCGTCAGCGTGGGGGTTCCGAATTGGCATGTCGGACTGTACAAGCTCTGCAAGGAAATTAATGTAGCCTATGGCTAGGCGTAAAGTATCAACTTTGGATAGCCTCTTCTCATATGGCAGAGTTGGAATGTGAGATCGTAGTCCTTCGAAAGCGTCGTTAATGGATTGCATCCTGCGGCGTTCTCGGACATTGGCAGCTTGGCGCAACTGTTGCATCTCTACCTCAGATCTCATGCGTCTCCGCCTCTTAAGAAGCGGACCGTCATCTCTGTTAGGGGACAGTTCCGAGGTGCTGTCTGCACAGCCGTAAGAGAACGTGGATGAGGAAGACGAGAACGAGAAGTTGCCAGCATCACAGTATTCCCCATCGTGCGTAATCCGGCTATCTTTGTAGTATTCTTGGATTTGGCTGGTCAAGAAGTTGACATCGTCATCTAGAAACTCGTCCGTGTCCAAATGGTCTCTGGAAGAATGGTCTGTGAAGAAGTCGTCGTCGTCGAAATAAGGGGAGGAGAAGGAGTCCAGCCCCGAAAACGGATCCAACATTGTGTCCATTTTTTTCCCTCAAAATGTTGTTTGGTCGTTGCCCAGTAACAACTCTTGCCCACTTCTAGTACTCTTCCCTGGATGTTCAAGAGTTACTTCAGCTGAGGACCGGCACGCGAGGACACTTATAACTACATCCACAGTCGCGTGCCATCAACCAAGAGCGCCAACCAATCAGAGTTCAGCATCCTCTATATCCCCAGCGGAGACAGCGCACCTAAAACATAAGCCTTTCTAACCACTCCCCTTGACCCCTCCCATCTGCCAAACATCTACAATTTGATTCTGGTGTGTGTGTGTGTGTGTGTGTGTGTGTGTGTGTGTGTGTGTGTGTTCTGTAAATAACAATAAAATGATTTGGCATAGCCTAAAGTTAAGGGACTAAAACTGGTATGCTATCATTATTGAACTACATGTAAATTCATGGACTCTTAATGAACTGAGTAGGCCTACCTGCCGTACCATTTGAATACCGCTATGCGAAGTTGGATTTTCATACATAGCATACAATATGCATGCTTTATTTACTGAGAAAATAAATTAAATGATTCAGCATTTTGTTGTTTTATTTATGTACCTCTATTGTTTTTTTTATTAGTAAGACAAGGCGGTAGGGATGCCGTGTATGCACTAAACACGGTTGTTATTATTATTAATATTGTTTTTATTATTGTTATTATTTTGCACATCTAGAAGCATTAGACGGTACTAAGCCTTTTTATTTAGCCTGTGTGTGCTGCGTTGGTTTTTGTGTTCAACCCGCAAAGAGTGGTAAAAAAAACCAATGAGACAAATTATTGTGGGCTATTATAGAGTAAAAAATAACTATTGTTGACCTGTCACCTCGGAGACACGTCTGAAGCAGGTACACACCCTTTTTGTGGTCCACCATTTGCGTGCAGGAGGTTAGAACCAGTGAGCACTTAATTATCAAGGCTTCCAACCCATTTAACCCGCCCCTGGATTCTCCTTGAGGACCTCTAATAAAGCGCAAACATTTGTATACAAGTAATGTCAGTGAAAGGCGCTGTCATTTAAAGAAAACTGGTCGGCAGGGGAATGGGACGCACATCAATCATTTGTTTTACGAACGGGTCCACCACGTTATCGACAGTGTGCACTCGCCAGTTTACAAAACAATCAGGAGAGCATAAGGAAACACTTGGGGTGACAAAGCAGCATTCAGTGAAACATCACCTTGCAAGGCCCTAATTTATGATATTAAGTGTCCTTACCTAGTCTATAAAAAGGCCACACAGTGAAACAGACACAAAGCACGTTGACTGAGTGCAGTCGGCGCAGATAAAAGAAAAAATGGGGGGTGATTAGTTGAGTGTCTTGAAGTTTATCTTTGTTAAGAAGAAAATAATGGGCTGTATGGGAAAACCAGGCTAAATAAAACATCATAGAGAAGTTTATAATTTAAAGACATTACACTTTAATACAGAAATATGCAATTCGGTACTGATTCCATCGACATAAAATATCATTTTAAGAGTGCTATTTATTAGGCCTTATGGCAAAATGACGAATAGTCTACATTGTGGATGATAGACTGATTTTGATGTGAACAGGTGTTTCCAAAATTTTGAGGGTGATAAAATTATTTCTGCAAAGAACGTCATTCTGGGGTTTAGAAATAATTTTACCCTGAAAACAACAACAGCAACATACGACAAATTGCCTAAATAGAACACATGTCCTTTTATCACTTTGGTTGCATAAAGAGCGCAGACGCATAGGCCTACAACTAATCTATGTGGCGCGTAAACACTAACCCAGCTGATAGATTATGAGCCATGAAGTTATATACCACTAAAATAATAATAAAAAATACCCCTAATCAAGAAACAATATTAAAGTTAACGTTTCAACAGGTTTGCATAATAATCAAAGACTTGCTTAGTTAATAAACGCCTCATTAGACAATGACTGACATCATGCCTATTGTAGTTGATATTATATATCCACCTAAAATATTGCTCAATAGTCCTTTTGCTTTGGCTTTATAAACAAACACAAATAAATGGACCAGTCGAGTGGGGACAGCACGCTCACTGCCATGCGTATGGTTTTATTATGACTCGGGCTGGTATGCGCATAAAAGCAGCGTGGCCTCACAGTGGTAGCCAAAGAGGACGTTTGTCAGGCACCTCACAACAAATTATGCTGGTACCTGAGATGCTAACTGGTCGGAGTCTATAAACAACCCTCATCCACGCGTATACAAAGCGAGTTGGAGGGGGTCTTTTTGTTCTCCTGAATGAAAAAAGAAAGAAAAAGTGTATGTCGCACCACGCCGCAAGCTGCACTCTGAAGGACAATCCGTGGGAAACCGACCACTTGCGCTCTTTGCCAGTCAGTGACAACCCATTGCAAATAATAAATGGATAGTGTTACGCTGATGTCGTTGCTTGGATAACATGCACAGGCTTCATTAATTGTGTCAAGTTTTTATTTGGGTGTACTAATAAAAATACTTTAATAAATTAAGCGCACTATGGAGCAGAATTAATTCTCGATTTCCCATTATTAAAATGCAAGTCGTTTAATAGACTACTGCGACCAGTTTCCTCCTGTCCTTGCAATCTAAATAGTGTATGTGTGTATGTTTTCACTTGCGATATCTGTTCTGCTAATGTCAACACACCTGTGGGATAGCTGTAGAGCCTTGTACCTCTACCTGGGCAGAAACCTGCAGCCTCATAAAACACCTCTCCCCAACTAGTGGAGAGGACCGTGACCGTCACCTCTGTGCAATCAATTCTCTAATGTCAAACATCTCAGTGGTGGAGACTTCTGCAGACCGTGCGTGCTCATGGGAATAACAGCACTTGCATTTCTTGAACAGACGGTACAATGAGAAGTTATAAATGAGACGTCGTATTGGTCAAGTCATGGTGCATTAGAATTCATGAGAGAGTGTCTGGTTACAACAAAACACAGGGGCATCTCTGATTGTGGTTGAAGCGGTACATTTATAAAAAATGTAAAAATTAAATAAAAATAGCAAATATTTAGTTTCTTATGATAACTTATTCAAAGCGTCGACTGCCCATTGGGACAGGTTGAGTTAATCCCCTAAAGCCACCCTTAATCCATGTAATCTGCGTTAAAGAGGATTAGAGAAAGGATACATAAAAGGAACATTTTACGAGTCATTTCCTGGCAGTAAATTAACTACCATATAGACTAACTAATCAGACCCTTTCTAGGTGTTAATCTCAGGAGAAGCCACAGATCTGAAAACGTTGAAGAGCATTAGAGAGCTCTCTTGTCCGCATGTATTTGCCTTGCCAATATGGTTGTAAAGAGGTAAACCTGTTGAAACCAATATCAACGAGGGAGCATGATTTGCCCCGAATCTACCCCGTCAACACGCCGCTCGTCTGCCCACAATGTTTCTTTTCTTGTGATTGTATTATGTGCCTTTCATTGATTGACCTGGTACCTAAAAGGCTGGCTGGTAGAGAGCAGTCTCGAACTGTTCCTATCCCCGATCTGAGGTCAGAGTTTGCAGAAGGCTGGCTTGATGCGCAAGCTGTCCAACACTGGGAGTCCCTGGGAATCCCGCCACATGCGCCATAGCCATAGAAGCAGCGCACAGCGCGCTCGCTCTCCAGATTGCCAGACAAATTAGAACCGTGGTCATGGGGTGTGCAGAGATTCATTTTATTCAAAGAGGTGAATAAACGAGCCATTCTTTAAATTGTCACATCTAAACTTGTGTGCCTCGCTTTTTGTTTCCCAATTTTCCAGTGCTCGTGCAGCTACCCCTCTACTCCTCAAGGTGTGCGCATGAGCCAGAAACACCAAATGTCTTTTGAAGTTGACTGACAAAAACTTTGTAGGGTCATTACTCAATATATGAAGGACGATTCTAATATTGCCAGATTAAATAGACCTAGGCTTAATAGACGAATGGCTAGATTTCAGGTTTGCCGAGTTTTCTTTGATGCCAGGGTATCACTGGTGGAATGAAAAATATGATATAGCCTAGTGGAAAATATGATAGTGAAAATAAAGGATCCAGGATAAACAAACATCCCCCCCCCCTCCCCAGATTTGACAGTTGTCACAAAGTGGTCAAATCTATCTGAAAGGTGTGGAAATTGTAATTGGTTTATCCTCGCTAATGATTTAGAAGATTATTGATTCATTATTCTGTGACGTAATTGATTCGAGGGTTAATCTGAGTCAGTGGTTGCCCCGAGGCTGTTTCACAGAGAGAGAGAGATTAGGGATTTCCTCACTGGCGTCCCAAAACAACTCAGGATATGCTTCCAAGTGGACACTGTCTGGCTCTACAGAGACACACTAAGCCCATGGCCCCGAAAATAAGTAATTCATCAAGAAAATCTGACATGGATCTGCTTAAACCGTATGCTTCAATACGGAGAGTGTCTTGGACGCCGAACCACTTAGTTGCCTGTCCAACTGTTGGGCTTGAAGTGAAACTTTGAGATTAACACATCGGTAAATGTGGTAGACCCTGAAATCGGATTATCGATGTTTTCTTTTTGTCCGTAAAATGGGTTTATGTTTAAGCGCAAATGACCCAAGCGTTTAAATTACTCTCGTAACATATGTTTGAGTGGGAAATTAAACGCCAAGCAAAGCATTTGTCATCGGTCAAACCTACCAAAAGTGAATAAATAGCTGACAATATTTTTGTAGCCTGATGTATATTCTTTTGATTATGGCATTTAAAACCGTTAAAGTCGCACACAGAAAATAAAATGAGAATATCCCATATATTACTCAATAGAAATAGAAATATTGAAGACGTCTGGCTACTTGAAATGTGGGGAGTTCCACACAAAATATAATAAACCCTCAATGTTTCCTAACATCACTCGTTTACATTCAACAACAGTAGCCTACCAAGGAGGCATGGCAGGGTCGACAGACTTGATCCGTTACTTCACTTCTTTACTTTGGCGGAATGGTTGTTGCCTGCGCACCTTTTATGGCGACACCATGTGGTGGCTTTGCCTCAAGACACCTCTCAGAAATAGCTACTCGGCCGCTGGTGAAATAACTGATTCGTGTGCAGCCAGCCACACAAAGAGCTTTACATCTAGACAAGCATACACAGAGGCAAATAAAAATTAAAATTACTTGTTGAATGACTTGAAGAAAAAATGTCACAATATTTCCCTATAAAGGACAACGTGAAATCTCAAAATGTTATAGACTCCGTGTGCCTGTGATGCCGTAGGCTACCCCATTACTCCATGTGAGTGCAACATGGTCTTTCACTTACATGTGTAGACATTAGGGCCCCTGTCTTCATATTCTTCGTGTTTCAATTGTGACGTTATTAGTTATCATAGTTTCACTTCTTTGAGAGTTTAACATAATAAAATGATCTTTTTTTTTTGATAAGTAACTCATAAAATAGAAATAATTGAGGGTTTATACGCAAAGAATTGAGGTATTATTAGGTATCATAGTTGTACTTGGTATGTTTAAAATAATAATAATAATAAAAATATAGAAAAAAGATATATATATTTTGAAGTAACTTTCCATATAATATAGAAATAATTGAAGGTTTAAACACAAAGAATTGATTGTGGATTTCCACAAGGGTCTGATTTGTATCCCTGGTGGCATTCACTGCTGGTGGTGGAGCTGGTGTCTGCACAGGGAATGGTGCCTGTGGGGGACTATGGAATGGAATGATAAGCTGCACATCCCCAACTTGCTCTGTAGGTCCAGAGTGAGGCTTGTGTCACTTCTCTGTCCAGCCTGGCTTTCCACACCAGGTTCACCTGGGCCAGGTGGTGCTGAAGGAAAGCGGACTGAACTGATGCTCTTCTATTAGGCCCTGCAAGCCCACTCACTGTGCACTGACTCTGGCATGGTCTCACTGCCAAGGGGCCTTCACCCAGCTGCAGCAGCGTGACAGCACCTGTCTCCAGGCTAACTGTTCAGCCAGCAGCCTATAGAAGCCGCAGTAGCATCTCTCAGCAACATAAGTAACCTGAGCTTCATACAACCTCCAGTGGTCTGTCAACCTCCGCTTGGGCTGGAGCATTGACATAACCCCACCTGGAGCAATTGCACTTGGGCTGGAGCATTGACATAACCCCACCTGGCCAAGGTTTGGCAGCCAGTGAAGACAGTGCCAGCCCTGGGAGTGAACGAGTTGGATCAGCAGAATATATAGCCACTCAGAAATCTCCATCTTGCTCAAGATGATCCAGGTTTTGGATCAGCGCGCTGCGCTGCACTGGTGGAGGATGAAGGGCCATTGGAGGTGACGAGGCCAGCAGGTTATGCCAGTTCAACAGTTAGTCTGGAGACGAGAAAAAAGGTTGGTTTGGGTGTATTGTCTTTGTTAGTGTTCAGAGACAGTGGTAAATGGACACCGACATGTGAAATGACTAGATAATGCTGAATTGTATGTTATCCCCAACTGTTCAATGATACACAGAAGCCCATGATCACCATATAAAAGACTGATTCTTCTTATGAAACCCACTGGGTGATTTGTACATGTAGACAGAAGAGGTCCTGTGTGACTTCATTGTATCTGTGTGTCATCGTCAATAAAACCGGATCTGACTGCTGGTGATGTATTCAAGTGAAATGTGGCAATGCGTGACTAAAACATGAATTTCATTATTCACTCTACTGCAAGCATTGGATTCCGCTGGCACTTCTGTGATATAGGTTCACTTACCGTTAGAACTCTGAATTATGCCTTTTTGTCACTAGGGCCACTAGAGGGCAGCATGGAGCACTGCCACCTACTCAATACTAACTGCAAGACTATAAAACTGTATTTATTTAAAAAGATAACCTTGCTAGAAGATAACATTGGTTCTGGGGTTACATTACATTTTTATGGTTTTCAGTAAAATGACTTATCATGAATGTGGAAAAGCGTGTGTGCGTGTCCGTGTGTGTGTGTGTGTGGCAGCTTCTTACTGACAGTACATGATCCAAAACACTGGACATTGTGCAGAGGAAATCCTAACACAAACCCCAAAAACAAACAATCTGTTGATAGCATAAGAAGAGATTGCAAGAGGGAGAGTTCCATAATGATTTTATTTGGTGTCCATCATAAATATGCACATAATGTATAATATCTATACATACATTAAAACATATTCACAAAATGAGGGCAGCATGACAGATCACTAAACATATTTCAAACAGTAAAAAATAAATTGTCATTAAATAAATACATTTGATAAATAAATAGATACATAAATAAATGACTAAATAAACAATTGAATAAAAACAATAAATGGTAATAGAGATCAGATCTAGGTCTATGTTACTGTGTGTCTGCATGCTTTTAGAAACATCCTTTCATTTTTCATTTTTTAAATGTTTTTATTTTGTTTGTACAAACACCAAGGACTCCCAAAGAAAGATGAGGGGGCTGAGATTGTTCTGTACATACCGCATATGCTCATGAGGCTACTAGACTTCATCCCGATAGAATGAGAAGAAAAGGTTAAACATTGTATGAACCTAACTAAATAGGAAGCACTTTTTAGACCTGCACACTCACACACATTCATACAGTATACTCAATTTTCAGCCCCCTCACCCACCCACCCCCCACACAGAGACACATTTTCAGCTCACACCCTTGCAATCCACACACACACACACACACACACACGCAGAAGGAGAACACCACCAGCAGGAGACCCTGATTTTTGCTGTACCAAGCACATCTCCATCTCTTCCTGAGAGTTGAACTGATCCATGTCCACCAGGCCGCAGGGTTAGACAGGGTGACTCACTTGGTCCTCATACAGTACACACACGTGCCCTGCCATATACCTGGGGCTTAGGACACCTGCTCACAATAAGACCCCCCCACCCCCCTCCCCACAAAAGACAGAAAGACAACCAAGTTCAAGAGAAAGTTTAAGAGAATATCAGTAAGCCACTGAACTTGCTACTGGAAATAGATCATGTAGAAAAAAAAAAAGAAATCCGGTGGAACATTTGCATTAAAGTCCTGTCACTTACTTAAGTGTCTCTGTGTGTGTGTGTGTGTGTGTGTGTGTGTGTGTGTGTGTGTGTGTGTGTGTGTGTCTGTCAGATCCCCTCTAAGAGATAACATACAAATTTCACATAAGATCCCCACTCTAGAAAAAGACCAGGAAGTTGCTTATTGAAATATACATGAAATAATAGCGTGTGTTCTTGTGATCCCCACACGATTGGCATGAGAGGTTCTGATAGAGAAAATACACTTTCTCTAGTGTTAAGAGCAATGACTCTCGTTCACAATAGCAAGCATCAGCATTAAAAACAAACAGAGAATAGCTACAGAAGAGTGAAGGCATCCTTTTCTTTGTCATTGTCTGTGAGCCAACCTTAGCAAAAAGGATCTCCATACCACAAAGTTACAGTGCACACATGGCCATGGTTTCTTGTCCGTTTGCACTTCAAACAAATATTGCTTAAGCATTTTTATACCCTGTTCTGTGTTCACCGTTGTTTTCTTCCCCCTCCAAATATGGTACAATCAAACATAAAATAAAAAAAGGAAAAGTGGACGTATCGCTTCAGATGGGCAGTAGTGGCATCTGGTGAATCAGTCTGTGAAATGTTTCTGGTATCCAACATTGTGCGAAAGGCAGCCATCTTCCAACTGAAACAACTACAGTCTACCATCCATCCCACACCACATAACAACATGGCCCCAGTGTGCAGAGGAGTCCCGGCGGCCATAGCCCGGCCCGAGAGAATGGCTATTAAGAGTGAGAGTCTGATGTGGCAGACGGCCATTGTCATGTTTGCTGTCTGAGGTTGACATTCCATGTCAGCAGTCACTCTGGTGCATCTTGGCCTTGTTTTGGAGGGAATGAAACTGATCTGCTAGGAGGGGTGTGTGTGTGGGGGGGATGCTCACAGGAAGGCCAACGACCAGGTGGACAGACGGGATAAATACAGTATATTGGCTATAGTGGACTGGTGGTGGTGCATCTAAATAAGATAAGAGAAAGATCATAACAGTGGCACTGGTAGAATCTTGTGATGAAAAGGATCAGAGGTTTTTTTGTTTTCAGCTTTTTTTTTTTGTCTTTTACTGGACAGAACCTACATCACAAAGTTTGGTAGAGGGATATAACACGGTGGTTGAGAAAGAAAGAGAGGTTGAAGGAGGGGTGGAAGAAATGGACAAAACAACTAAATCTGTGGCATTCCTCTTATCCCCTACAGACAAAAAAAAAAGAAACAAATGAGAGATTATTTTACAAGCACCCTGCCCTTTCACGTCGTCAGTGTTAAGTGCGTCTGTGTTTGTGCCTGGGGTTGTGTCCATGCCTACTGTATGCTTGCCCATCCAATGTGTTTGTGCTATGCACATGCCTCTGTGTCAGTGAGTGCAACATGGCTGTCCGAGTAAAAGAAAACTTACAAATATGTCTGTGTTGTTTTTCAGTTCAAACATCTGGATATGTTTTCATATGTGTGTGTGTGTGTGTGTGTGTGTGTGTGTGTGTGTGTGTGAGCTGAACTTCCCCAGCCTGGCATTGGCAGTGTGGATACAAATCTATATGTATGCATGTATATAGTTTGATTTAATGTGTGAGAGTGAGAGAGACAGTCTTTGAGTGATTTGAGTGTGCATGTGGCTTACAGTCCACTGTACGCCTGAGGAACTAATCTTTAACATGGCCTAGGCTCTAGTGTTGTCGTGTAGTGGGTAAGTGCAAGAGCAAGTGTGTGTATGTGTGTAACAGAGAGAGGGAGAGATAAAGAGAGAGAGATAGAAAGAGAGAGAGAGAGAGAGACTCGTGTGTGCATCCCAGAATTTTATAATCTGGTCTGGGCTTCGGGAATATAGATCTCAATGCTGTCTGCGCTCTCCGTAGCTGAGTTTTGCCGCACGGATGCGGCCCTCTTGGCCGCCATCAGTCGCTTGCGCGCCTCCTGCCGCTGCTTCTCCGTGCTCTCCAGAGAGCGGTCTCTGGCCAGCGGCGGGTGGCCTTTCGGGGGTTTCTTTGGCACTGGGGGAGGCAGCTTGCGCTCCTGAACAAGGGGGGGAGGATAAACAGTCAGTCAGTTAGCCAGCCGCCACCGGCACGCCGCTGCTGCTGCTTCTGCCACCGTCGCTGCTAACGGAGCAGGGAGCATGAGAGCGAAAGCGAAAGAAAGAGTGTGTGTATGTGTGTGGAAGTGTCATTGGAAGTGTGTATGTCGTGGAGATGTTTTTTTTTTTTCGTTTTTTTATATGTGTAATTGAGCTTTGGCAATCATGCTGTTGAAATGCTTTTGCCAATAAAGCCTCATTGAAATGTAATGTAGCTGGATTGAAGTGAAGTGAATGAAGAGAGAAAAAGAGAGAGAGAGAGAGAAAGGACAGGTGCGGGCGGGCGGGCGGCCACACAACGGTGCGTACAAAAGCATCCGCACAGAGAGACAGACAGCGCAACGGGATGAGACGGACAGAAGGACGGACGGACGGGAGGCCAGCCGCTGTTAGTGCGAAAGTGGCCGGTTTGCGTGCGGTCAGGCAAAGGTGAGAGGTCGAGGGGCGATGGGGAGGGGTGTGGCGCCCCATCCCCGGTGCGTGCCAGATGGAATGACGCCGGTTAAACCACAGCTCACTGTCAATAAAAAACAAACAGAACAAAAACAAAACATGACATGGAGACGATGTTTAGAAATCAAGAGCAAATGACAGAAATCATAAATAAAATCACATGGCCATGGCAGTCAACTCTACTCACATTAATACAATACACACCACTACAGTGGGAAGGCACACCTCACTTTGGTATGTGTGTGTATGATACACTAGGCTTCAAGACACTTTGTCTAAAAGCCATAATAATATTATCCAAAGATATAGAATTCTTGTACGGTACAGCACTATGAGTCAAAAGGTCAAGGAGTTTATTTAAAAAAAGAGTAAATTTTGAGCTACTCTTGATGGGCCTGTAAATGAGAGGATGATAACATCCTTAATTTCATAGAAATGTTTGAGTATTGTTCAGGCTGTCTTTATCTCTTTCACACACACATTGAAAGCAAGGTGAATGCCAGATCCCTGTGCGAGGAGCACATGTTAAAACATCAATCACAGTCTTGTACCAACAGCAGTCCTGCATGCACATGAATAAGAGGCTGAAGAAAGAAGTGGGTTTCTCTTCAGATTCAGCAGGGTGAAGGACACAGTAGCTAACACTGGACACAGACAATGACCAATGCACCAATGGGTTAGATTACAGGACGGCCATCGGGCTCCCAGCCTCCGGCGGAGCGGCACGGACCCTCGTCGGCTTTACCTTGCGCTCTGGTGGGTCCAGTGGTCTCCAGTTGTTGGCTTTGAGCTGGTGCAGCTCGTCAAACTTGAGGCTGATGTTCTCAATGGACAGCTGGAGCATGTCCCAGAACCCAGCCAAGTCCTGAGACACGGGTCTGGGATGGGCGTTAGGGTTCTGTTGGATCGAAGTGAGACTCAGTCAGAGAAAAATAGAGGTAACTAATCAGGTCAGGTGTGATTCATTCCAAACACCTCTTATGCACTTTACTTTATTGAGGACAATGTAGATGCGACAGATAATAATTTATTATTACTATTATTATCTCCGCCAAGGAGATTATGTTTTTGCCTGAATTTCTTTGGTTGTCCATTTGTCTGTCTGTCTGTCAGATTTGCGAGAAATTTTCACCAGAGATGTGTCTTTGCCCAAGGAAGAACCCGTTACATTTTGATGATGATCCGAATCAGGATCTGGACTCAGGATTTTTTTTTTTTACATGTAAAGGATTCCTCAGTACTGACAATTATCATGTCCATCTGTAAATGACAGAACTCTAGGGGGCGTGTTTTGTCTTAAGCTGAAGTTGATTATACTGTACAGATGTCTGGACCAGTCATTCAACATTGCTGTGGAAGAAAGAGAGAGGGAAGAAGAAGATAATCAAACGTCTCTCACCAGGTTCTCCTCGCAGAGCTCTCGGAACTGTTGGAATTTCTGAGACATGAGGAGCTGAGCACTGCCCACAGCACTGCGGATCTTCCCCAGGACTGGAAACACACACACACACACACACACACACACACACACACACACACACACACACAAAATCATATAGCATATATGGATGCCCATTGTTTCAGTGCTGATTTAGGTGTTTCCAACTGAATGTCAGCACAGTATGTGTTGTATGTTAAGGGGACTGGATGTGTATGTGTGTGTATAGTCAAGCATGCACACTACAGTATGTGTGTATGTTAACGTATATGAGCCATGGATCTGTGTGTGTGTGTGTGTGTGAGAGACAGTCAAGCATGTGCAGTATGTATGTATACTAGCATATACAGTATGAATACTAAATCTGTGTGTGTGCATGAGAGTCAAGCATGTATGTACAGTATGTATGTATGTTAACATGTACGAATGTAAGTATGTTACTGTATATATGAGCAGTGGATCTTTGAGTGTGTATGAGAGTCAAGCGTGTATAGTATGTGTAGTATGTACAGTATGTGTGTTAACATGTATGTATGAGCAGTGGATCTTTGTGTGTGTATGAGAGTCAAGCGTGTATAGTATGCGTAGTATGTATGTGTGTTAACATGTATGTATGAGCAGTGGATCTTCGAGTGTGTATGAGAGTCAAGCGCGTCTCACTGTCGTCGGGCAGCTCGTTCTCCCGCTCGTCCTGTTCCATCTGGTGGCACCAGCCCTCCATGCGCTCCGTCTCGGCCTGCAGCAGTTTGAGGAACCAGTGGCCATCACGCTGGCACACCGAGCGCCCCACCACCTCCAGTGGGTCATCCGTCACACTGTCGATCCACGGGTCGGGCGGCGGGAGGATAGACGGGTCGAAGCCCACCACGTCCTCGTAGTCGTCAGAGGTACACGCGTGGTAGTGGTTGCCCGAGCCCTGGATGCTGACGGTGGAGGTGGCTGCGTCGCGTGAGTACTGCCGCGACAGGACACCCGGGGTGGACGAGGTCGAGGTTGAGGCCATAGCGGAGGCTGAGGCTGAAACCGTGGACGAGGTGGGCAGCTCAGCATCAGGCGACTCGCCGGGACTCTCTGCGAATTCCTGCGTGTCCAGGTCGGCCTGCACGGCCGTCGTCACACTGTTAGAGCGAGTGAAGCGTCTGTACCTGCCGTGGGAAGAGAACAAAAGCACAGCACAGAAATTCACTTCCTCATCACTACGGGTCTAAAACTAAGATATAATTCTGCTGACTATAAGTCTAAGACATAATTCTGCTGGAGGAGACAAACTGAAGCGCGGTGTTACCAATCAAAGCTAAAGGCAGAACAACCACACAGCATTATAATACACCAGTAGAGCCATTTCCTGCTTGAGCAAACATATTATGTTATGTTTCATCTAACTCCTACAGCTAAACATAGCTAATCCTTCATTTACACTCACTTACCATCACTTTCATCATAAAAATAAAAAAATAAACCATTTTATCACTCTCATGGATCAATTTGACATGGATTTGCCTTCCTCACCCTTCCAAGATCATGACCTCAGAAGGAAGTGCTTTCTTTGCCTAGCAGTGAAACTGAACATGCTTCTATGGTTGTGATCAAAGCAAAAAAAGCGTATCAACCTCACACCTAATAATAATCATCCTGTTGGCTTCCTAGCCTGGGTCACTTCAGCTATCTCAACCCCCAACTGTGCGTTAGCCCGCGGCTTCACTGCAGGAATAGCAACAGCAGCAGCAGGGAGGGAGGGAGGGAGCGGGTGGATGGGTTTGGCTGGTTAGCGAGGAGGATGCTTGCTGCAGATAGAATGGCCTCCTGTCTCTTTAGCAGCCCATGTCTGCCGAGAGAGCCGCTAATCCCATCTCCAGAGTTACAGTATAATCAGCTCTCCAGTTGCCACTTCAAAGTGGCAAATTAATCCACTTCTTGTTTTAAGTCGCTGCTCTTGTGTTATAATCCAGTCATCTGGTGCTGGTATTGACACTCATTTCTGATAGTTGTCTGATAATTCTCTACTGTCCAACATCATGTTCCCTTTGAATGGAATTCTTAAGGATATACTCCTGTTTAACAGGTGAAAAGGGTGAAAAGATAACTTAACTAATGGCTTACTATGTCCCTTTTTTTCTTAATAAAATTTGATTCTTTTTAGATCTTTGATGTATATTGTTCATTATTTATGTCTAAGAATGGACCGTCTTAAAGCTCGTCCTAAGTCTGTGACTCCATTAAACACTGTATACGGTATGCCATTGGAAGTGTGTTTAGATGTGAAAGGACAGCCAAGTGAAACATCCTTCCAGGGCAACATGACTGCGGATGATATGCCATAGGTAGAGATTGCACCCAACCTAATGCACCTGTCAAATCACCCTGCCGCACCTACAGGTACATGGGGAGAGTGCAGTGTCAGGTGAGCTAACAGGTAGCCCTCACACATAAGAGTACATCCATGTGTGTGAATCGGACAGGCACAGGGACTGGAGAGAAAGAGAGAGAGAGAGAGAGATAGGGAGAACTAGAAAGAGGGAGGCCAATACTCACGCTCTTTCCTCCTCCACTTGAATTCCCACTGACTGGAATTTAGACGGGTCCTCGGAATCTGGAGTGTCCTCCGGGCCATCCACCTGTAATCACGCACACAGAGAGAGAGAGAGTGAGATGCACTTTAGGAGGATGGCTCAAGCCCTTGAAACCTACACTTAGCACTGGTATGCTAGAGGAGGCATTTAGCGGAAGAGAGTGGAGAGGAGGAGGCCTTCACTTAAGGAGCCTGCTGTGAGGATGGATCCAGCCGGAGGAGGAAGAGAGATTTTTCACCAGCCTTCCATCTGCTCCCGCTCCTGAGAAACATTAGCAAAGATTTCTGCCTAACCATCAATCAAGGCCCTCTAGCTGTTGCCTGATTGAAAATAAATGTCGGAAACGTGTGAAATGAGTCATCCGCCGCTCTCGGCTGCATTGCACTCACACACCGCACACACACACCTGTGTTCACATGGATGAGCACCAGTGCCTGGATTGCTAGAGAGAGAGAGTGGAATTCTGAAACAGCAGTTACTTTCCTAGAAATTGTTATACAGTATGTCCCACTGGTCCCTTTAACTGAACAAAAAAACCCTCTAAAATAAAATAAAAACCCTAACGAAATAAAAAAAATCAGTGTATCAGCCTAGCTCATTTTAGAAAACACATTGAAAGTATGAAACAAATGTCTCTTCTGTCTGATCCAGTGGTTCTAAAGAAGCCCTATCTCTCGCCTGCAACCTCACCATGACAATGACAACATTATTTGTTCACTATAATTTCACATTATATTTTCTTTCAGGTCTCTATGTGGTTGCATGTGATATGGCTGCTATGAATCTGATCTGATGGTTTTAATCTATATATGGGCTTTATAAGCCTATTTATGATCAATTAAGATTATTACTGTAATAATAAAAATACTTCATTAATAAATGAGGCAAAAAAACCCCATCTCTCTCTGTTGATTGGGCCCCATTTGTCACATGACTGTTTCCTACTAGTGGAGCCCACCCCACACTTACTAGCAAGCAGTGGGTGTGGTCAGCCCTCACCTGGATGCCAATGGAGAGGCAGCGGCTCTTGCGCAGGGCCTCGCGGCGTGCGTCCTCCGTGGAGGAGACCAGCTGGGGTAGTGAGGCCAGCGTGATGGCGGGGCCGGTGTCTGTGCCCATACCCATGGTCAGGGCGGGTATAACGCCGGCGACGATGGGGGGCGCTGGGGAGGGCGAGGCAGACGTGCAGGTGCTGGAGCCGGCGAGCGAGAGGGCCATGGCCATGGCACTGCTGACGGCTCCACCGTGGGCGCTGCTGCTCACGTGCTGACTCGCGGGGCCGTGGATCTGGGCGTTGGCTGCCTCGATGGCGGCGGTGAGCGCCTTCATGCTGTCGATGCTCTCCGTGGAGTTGCTGAGGCCCGAGTGCAGCGCCCGGCCCTCGCCGCTGCCGCCCCCTGCACCCCGGGGCCCCACGCCACCCTCCATGTAGGCGTCCTGCGCCGACTCGGTGCTGCTCTGCGCTGTGATGGAGATGAAGGGCTTGGTGGAGGTGCGGGGAGGCACCGGCGGAGGCGTCTTCTTGTAAGTGGTGATGCAGGAGGAGACTAGAGGGACACACAGGAGACACAAAACAGTGGATGAGTTACACAGACCACAGACAGTTGAAGTCATATGGAATTCACATCGATCCGCATCCTCTTCCTTATGCTCCTGCTGTGACTCTTATGGTAGAGAGCAACAAGTTACAGCAACAACACTGAGACGCTAAGTTAGCACCGCTAACTACACCAAGGTCATGGGTGTCATCCCCAGCCTGCACAAGTGTGTGTGTCAGTCTGCACAACGTATTACTGTACAACCAACCCCTTTTCCACATGCATGCAAAGTACACGTCAAAGGTGCTTGAGTTAGAGGAAACGGAGACGGTGTGCTGCTCCGTGTGACGCAGACTGAAAGGGAAAAGAGTGTGTGGTGGTGAGTCAGAGCCGACGAGGAGTCGGGGGTCTGGCCCACGCATACATACACACACACGCACACACACACACACACACACACTCAACTATGTCGCAGAGGACTAATTACAAGCACTCAACATCAGTATATTACCATCAGCATCCATTACGAAAAAGTCATTTTTTTTTCTTTACTTGATCTTTTGCATAATGAGTCACCCAGGTGAACACCTCTGAGTTGCTCTCATCGCTCATCTCCCAACTTTCTTCCTGTGTTGCAAAGAAATGCCAACCCCCAGGCAAAAGCAAAAGCATTAAACACTAAATCTCTCATACTCTTCAAAGCTCTCATGGCATTTTGGTGTTTATTTTTACCTCCTAGCCTAGCCTCCTTCCCTCCCGACCTACAGTAGGGTTGGTGTTAGGGTTAAGGAAGGGCCTTGCAGGCAGTTCTGTCTGGAAGGTGCCGATGACGGCAAAAAACACCATCTACCAGGTACCACTGCATCTTTTTGTCCAGGCAGACGCGGTCAATGAGCAGCAGTATTATGTCCAGACGTGTCCAGCTTGCCGTGGGTCTGTGCTGTGTGTATAGCAATGCGGTGCGGTGTGGTGCGTATATATGCTCCCCTCCAGTCCTTATCTGCTACTGTTGTCTGTCTGCCACTGTTGTCTGAGTCACTTGAGCAATGCGGTGGCCTCGTGGGTGGGAGAAGCCAGACTAAACATGAGATCATCAGCAGCCGCATCAAGTGTGTCTGTCTGGTCTGTCTGGCCACCAGTGAAGGTGAAGAGCCCAGGGAATTACTCTGTATGTGTGCTCTTGTGTGTCTTGTGTTGTTGTGCTGTGGGCCAGTGTTGTGTTGCGATGTGTTGTGTTGCGATGTGTTGTGTTGTGTTGTGTTGTGTTGTGTTGTGTTGTGTTGTGTTGCGATGTGTTGTGTTGTGTTGTGTTGTGTTGTGTTGCGATGTGTTGTGTTGTGTTGTGTTGTGTTGTGTTGTGTTGTGTTGCGGTTGTGTTGTGTTCGTGTTGTGTTGTGCTGTGGGGCAGTGTTGTGTTGTGTTGTGTTGTGTGGCAGTGTTGCGATGTGTTGTGTTGCGATGTGTTGTGTTGTTTTGCTGTGGGCCTGTGATGGGCCAGTGTTGTGTTGTGTTGTGTTGTGTTGTTTTGCTGTGGGCCAGTGTTGTGTTGTGTTGTGTTGTGTTGTGTTGTGTTGTTTTGCTGTGGGCCAGTGTTGTGTTGTGTTGTGTTGTGTTGTTTTGCTGTGGGCCTGTGTTGTGTTGTGTTGTGTTGCGATGTGTTGTGTTGTGTTGTGTTGTGTTGTGCTGTGCTGTGCTGTGTTGTGTTGTGTTGTGTTGTGCTGTGCTGTGCTGTGCTGTGCTGTGCTCTGTGTGTGGGAGTGTGATATGTCTGAGAGGAAAGGTGCCCATATTTTGCTGGACTATGAAGAACAGAATCATGCAAATAGATAGATAGATAAATAGACAGACTAAGATAGAGCGAGAGAGAGAGAGAGAGAGAGAGAGATTGTATAGAATGCAAACACTGAAGTGTGTCTATCCACCATGCAGAGTAGGACGATAAGATGCCTGGAGCAGTGCAGGCTAGTCAAATCTTAACTACACTCTAAAGACACTCTCCCACAATACCCACAATGCCACATGCCAACACCCAGACACATACATGCTTATTGCTCACACACACACATGCTCACTCCCCCCCCCTCTCTCTCTCTCTCTCACACACACACACACACACACACACACACACACACACACACACACACACACACACACACACACACACACACACACACACACACACACACACACACACACACACACACACACACACACACACACACACACACACACACACGCACCCTCACGAAGGACAAAAGCTGTGACAGCAGGGTCTTTTTATGTGAAATCTAGGTCACATAGTGCTGTATAATAAAATAAAAGCCAGCTACAAAAGATGGAGTCAGTGACACAAAGCAGCAGAAAGCAAACATGGCTTTGGTCTGAGAAACAGCAGTCACAACAGTTGGACGACCAGAACAACCTCAGTATATCCCAGGTTTCCTTTTATACTTTCAAAAAAAGAAGGAAGAACAAGTGTCCTTCTGAGGTTTGTAATAGTGATCGCTCACACTTCCCCGACAAAGTGTCAAGGCAAGCAAGTGGAATTGATTGGCTCCTGCTGTGAGATGAGATTCTGTCAGTAGAGACCTACGTCGGATTCAGCTCTGGACAGGCAGCCAACATCATGGGCTGAACAGAGAGTGTGTGTGTGTGTGTGTATGTGTGTGTGTGTGTGTGTGTGTGTGTGTGTGTGTGAGTGAGAGAGAGAGAGAGAGAGAGAGAGAGAGAGAGAGAGAGAGAATAAAACTAACAGATCTCCTGCTCTATGTAGCTACGAGCCAAATGCTGTCTGCCTTGACTGTTGGCGAGGGGTGAAAACTGCCTCAGCAGCAGTTGTGGATGAGCCCCTTGAGCCACAACACAACATCAAAGCACATAAAACATACAGTACATGTAGAAAATGACTCACCCAGAGCGCACACACACACACACACACACACACACACACACACACACACACACACACACAGTCACCCACCCACCCACACACACACCTGAAGTGAAGACACTTCATGAAGCGATCCATATTTCTGTGTAACCATAAACGGTAGGGAAATATGGGATATTGAGAGCTCGATATCCATTCCACCAGTGGAATGTTATGAACAGCGGCTGTGGCGCAAGAGGGAGTTTAACGAATACACTCATGCAAACACCTACACAGATACACACACACACATGCATACACATACACTCACTCATCACTTTTCAGTCTGTATGAGCATCTGTTGTGTGTACTGTATGTGTGAGTGTGGGGAAGGAGTAGGTAAGAACGGTGGAACAAAAAGTTTAACGGATAATTACTACATAATTATGCTGGTATAACTGAAAATGACATTAAAGTTATGTACTTAATCTGTCCAACATCACCTTGCAACAATGCAGGCATTAATTTAACCCCTGAACAAATTAAAATAGCCCAAAATAGGTGGGATATTAATAAACTGGAGTTCATTTGCGGTACCGCTGATATCAGGAATATTTAAACAAAATCTACATATTTTATTAAATATAGGCCTAATAACTGACTGCTCAGACTATCACTACGAACTTTTAAATCTATCTACACTCTATCTCTATCTACACTTTTTGTGACATCAATAAAAAATGTCACTTAGGCGACATACAAACAGTAGACCATGTGAGACATATCAGTGTCTTTTTCTTTTTTGCTGCAGTTGCAGTCCCCCTTTAATAAAATAATGTCACAGGAGTCCCTCTAGTGGCTTCCCTTCAGTACTACAGCATCTGACGTCCAATTGCAGACATTTGGCAGTGGCAAGATGCCATGTCTAATTTCTTACATAAAACTGACGTACTTCGTGAGCTCACTGGAGGACTTCAGACAGATTTTTTTTTTTTTTTGCCTGACTGTTTTGTCAATTTCAGCCATGCCAACCTGCCGCACAAGCGGCGTCAGTGTTAGATGATTCAGTGATGGCCAAGACCCACACTACTGAGGCCCAGATAAAGCACTCAATTGTGCTTTTTTTATTTCATGCCATAACTCATCAGATATTAAAGCTCTTCATGATCCTCACAAAGTACTGTGCTGCAGCCACATACTCTCTTTAAAATAACACCTTAACACATGATTACTAGAGACCACTAGACTGGGAGTACACACTGCTACTGTACATAGGCCTACCCATCAGAAACCCAAAAGAACATTCTGAGAATAATGGCAACATAGGTGAATGACAGTTGACATTATAGGGCCTTCGACACAAAAGTCTCATAAAATGTCCAGGAAAAGTGCTGTTAAACATGTGCTGGCTGATCAGTGGGCTTATATAGTCAGTAGCCCCCCCCCCCTCCTCAGACATGTGCAGAGTCTCCAGTGCCCACTGCCTGCTTAGCTGCTGACGCTGATGGGCTCTGTCAGCTGCTTCCTCACTGGCTGCCCATGTCGTCATTGACAGCAGTGTGTCGCTCTCGTGCACACATTTTTACACTTCTGTTCTGACTCTATCAATCCACCCTCTTCCTCCCTCTTGTTGTTTTCTCAACTAGTTTTCTTTTTTTGTATTATAACCCATGCAGTGATTGTACCTTTTGTGAGCACCACCATGTTTATGCTATTTATTCCTCTCTCTCTCTCTCTCTCTCTCTCTCTTTCTTTCTCTCTCTATTCCTCCCTCTTCCTCACTTCTCCCATTGATGTGAGAGTATTTTGGCATCTCTGGGCTGTTGACCCTGAGCCTTAAAGGACAAAGTGAATCATGCTGTCAGGATGAGACAGCCACATTTCACCCTGCATCAAGCCATCACTCTCCATTTCAGGGGCAGACCATTCCGTGACCAGGGGCCGACCATTCCTGACAACTACAGCCCTGCTGGTAGAGGGGAAGGAAGAAAGAGAGAGAGAGAAAGCACAACTCTCCTCTATCAGGACATTTCACTTTCAAAAGTCACCTTCTAGAAAGCTCTGAGAACTATTTATAAAGCACCCCCCCACCCACTTTGGAGCAGTAGCTGCGCTTTACGGATTTAAGTAAGATTTAAGTGACCGTGAAAAGTTTTTCTGATTCATTCAGAAGTGTATTTGTGAAAGTCAGGTAGCCTACAAATGGAATCCATTCCCAAGCAAATGTAAGTTGTTACAGCTGTAGAGGTCGGACAATAGATTCCAATATTAGACATGCAATGGAAAGTCCTCAGACATCTTAACAACAACTCTGTCTCTAGATTGCGTTCACGGGGTCGATTAGGCTTGAGAAGACTTAATAGATTTACAGAGTAAGCAAAGGGTCACACTGATGAAGGTTTAGTCAACGTCTTAGTGTAAGTAACGCAAAGGACTTGAGGGGGCCCAACAGACACATAATGCTTTCTAATTCCACTAAGGTAAGACCCGAGAGAGACAAAAACACAACTTACAGCTCCTAATTCCCAAGAGAGGCAATTAACCTGACCCTCTTGTGCATAAAGCACTTGAGTGGCTTGTGGAGAAAAGGTCACCTGTAATCCAAGCCACAGCCCCCTGAGGAGAGCAGGTACTGTACCGGTTAGCCACTAGGATATTATTACTGCACTCACAACTACTAGCATAGAGAGTAGAGCGCCCTCATTACTGCGCCAGCTCCAAACTTACAGTGTGTGGGTGTGTGTGTGTGTGTGTGTGTGTGTGTGTGCTGCAATGCATTAATTTACATTCACTACGCTTAGTGCATTTCTCTGTCGTCATTTAATGGGAAAGGGAAAATTGTAGAGCTAAGTTGAAATTCTATTCCTAGTGTGCAGCATTGTCTCTCATTTGTAGCATTTATTAGCATGAGCTAACTAGGCTCCTTCATAGAGTAGCTCCACTGCAAAAACACCAAGAGACAAGAAGGGGGAGACAGTTTGTGGAGTCTAGCGCCTTTCCTGTGCCTAAACCGTCTGACACATGTAATATACTGCTAATCCCAGCAAGACATCATGCAGTAAGAGCTGACATGCTGCTCGGAGATCAGTTTGTAATGAGGATTTGTAAAATACAGTGCATGAGCCTATGGAACATAAAGGATGTCTGTGGCGCCTCAGATTACTGCCATATTTGGAGTGAGATGGGGAGAGATAGGAGTGTACGTATGGAGCAATCATTCCAGTGGACGTATAGCAATCGTATGTGTCAGTGAGCCATTGAGTGGGTGAGTGTGTCTGTGTGTGAGTGTGCGTGTGTGTGTGTGAGACTATGTATGTCATCAGATCACCCTACCTGTGCAGTTTGCCAATGATGGAGCTCTCACATCCCCCATCACACTGAAGAGGAGGCAGAATGAGAGGCCTCTTGTCAACAACACACACACACACACACACACACACACACACACACACACACACACACACACACACACACACACACACAGCTAGCCTTACACACAAACACACACTGCCCCGCCAATGACCTTAGGTCTCATTCAGCTTGTGAAGCTGGAGGCGTATGTGTGTGTGCATGTGTATGCGTGTGTGTGTGTGTGAGCGTGTATGTGTGTGTGTGTGTATGTGTGTACATAGATGAAGAGATCCAAAGGACACACACGCAGAAAAGAAAGATGAGACAACTAGCTCAGACTGGATTTCACTCAAACTGTTAGTAAGGGTAGCCATATTGTTGGCTTTGTGCTACCCCTTTCAAGTGGCCATGGAACCTGTTATGAGCAACACTTGTATGAGATTCTGTTTGCTTCGCCTTTACCACATTGCCACTGGTTAATTGGCCACATCAAGCAGAGACGCGTCAGATGAACAATTTAATTAGTCTGTTTTAATATACAATTATTATATATATGAGAACTGACTCAGTGTCGTTATATAAGCTGCCAAAAAGCAAAAATAAAACATTTTTATTAATTATCTAGTCAATTATTTATTTAATTAAACCACAAAATACTTCCTACAGTATGTCTATGAATGAGAGAGAAAGAAAAAGAGAGTGAGAGAGAGAGAGAGAGAGAGAGAGAGAGAGAGAGAGAGAATTCAAAAGAGTTCTGCTACGTGGGAGTATTACGACAGAGCGAACAAGCGCCAACAAAATCTCACATCTATTTGTGATTGTGTGTGCTATCTCCACCACCATCACCATCATCAATATCATAATCATCATCATCATCATCATCACCGTCATCCCTCTCCTACGATCAATACCACCACCATTGTCCCCCTCATCATCATCATTAGGTGTGTCATTCTTGAGATTGAATTCAAAGAAATCACATTAATTCAATTAGAATTTAATTCTAATTATGTGTATAATATACTCTTATTTTTACTCATTCTTTTGTATTATTGAAATAATTTCATCTTGTAACTTAGTGTAGTGCGTAGTAAGTACGTGTGGGTGTGTGCGTCCTCTGGCTGAGTGCGAGTGGTGAGAAATGTGTTCCCGGAAGGGAAGAGGAGGGCGGGCAGGTGTCTGTCTGCCGGGGGAGGGAGGGAGGGAGGGAGGGAGGGAGGCAGCGGGCCTAAAAACAAAGACTCCGGGGCAGGGGGCCGGACTCGTTGTCAGGCAGAATGTCTTGTTTGGGAACGCTATGCTTCGCGGACCTGGTCTGAGCAGCTTGGACAAGTATAAGAATAAACAAAACACACACACACACACACACACACACACACACACACACACACACACACACACACACACACACACACACACACAGAGAGAGACAAACAATCCTTCAAACCAGCAATATTTTTCCACCACAGCAGGCCACCTCCATTTTTCTGTCTCTGCTCCAGAATCAGTCCACCTGTCCACGGCAAACAGTCCAGCATGCCAACATCTCTAAGCCATCAGCACTGCTGGACAATACAGACAACATCCAACACAAACATACACACAGCACATTTATTATGCACACACAAAGACAAATTGTCTCCCTGGCTCGAGTGATGTATCCGGCAAAGGGTCAAGAGGTCAGGCTCATAACGAGCGGCGGCTCCAGCGGAACGAGCGAGCGAGTGGAGGCCCACACTCTTATCTCCCAAGCTCCTTCATGTCCAGCGTGCCCTGTGGCCCTGGGCAGCCCGAGCCACATCTGCACTGGGTCCACAGCCATTTCATCAGCCTCACTCATGACTCACCTAATGGAGCTGCACTGCCCTCAGAACAAGCAACACGCACATGCTGATGACTCCATTAGGAACGGAAAGAGAGAGAAAGTAAATGAGAGAGAGAGAGAGAGAGAGAGAGAGAGAGAGAGAGAGAGAGGAGAGAAAAAGAAGAGACAAGAGAGTGAAAGGTGGGTGAGAGAGGGAGAGAGAGAGAGAGAGAGGAAAACGAGTGGTAGTGGTGGTTACGTCGTGGAGCAGAATACAGATCATTTTGTCCCAATGAATGATACACGCAATGCGTCAATTTATCTATTAATTCCAAGAATGTCTCTGTGTGGGTGTCTGGCATCACACCTGCCAGGTGTCTTGCTCGAGGCACAAGTGTGAGACCAGTGGCGAGAAAAGAGAAAAAAGAGAGATATGGTTTTAAAGAAGTATTTATCCACTCTTATGGGTCTTTCTAATCCCCCTTTCCTTTCCCATACACAACACAGCACCCAGTAACACTACTGTGTCATGCAGTATTAGTGTTGGATGTGAAACACAATAGATAAATGTACAAGACATCATATATGATCTGACAATTTTGAGATCCCGTGTCTGGATATATCTTGCCATGATCTCCAACAACACTGTGATACCACGTCTGGATGTTGTTTCGTTGATGTTTTTTTTTTCATAGCTTGCAACAAGACAGCAAAACCAATATATTAAAAAACAGGTCTTGAAAGCCTACTGAGCCCATAGCCTGTAGTGGTGACAATGCGACAATCTACAGAAATACTATAATAGGGTGCTTCTCAAAATAAAATAATAACAATGATGTAAATGTACAAACACCAACATACAAACCAGATGACGCTGATGAAATTTACCCCATTACAACAGCAAGCCATGCCATAGCAATTCTAAAATCAGATATTGATACCCTTATGATCCAAGATGCTTAGGGACAACATGATGTTTGGCTAGATAACTACACCATCTTATCCAAAATCCTTTTGACAACACAATGTTATTTCTAGAGTGGAGGATCTGAAGAACAAATCTGGAGGGGTGGGCATCCAATGAAGCAGATGGCATAACCCATAAGCCACCGCAACTCAGACACACACACACACACACACACACACACACACACACACACACACACACACACACACACACACACACACACACAAAGACACAAAGACACAGAGACAGACAGTCACACTCCCTGAAAGACATGTGAGGTGAGGATAATTGTGTGTGTGTGTGTGTGTGTGTGTGTGTGTGTATGCTGTGTGTGTGCATTGCTAGTGGTGGTGGTGGTGGTTGTGTGCCCTCTCAATGTCAACCCCGACAGCTCCCTCCATTAGTCCCCCCATAATTCATCTGGCACGCTCTCTGTGGCGCGGACATCTGGATTAGCCACGGTGGGCTCTCCCTGACAGGGCCGCGGCATAAATCTGCCTGGCAGTCAGTGGGCTGGGCCGCCGCATCATGGGCAGGCCACGCAGACAGGCAGGCACACTGGTGGGTGGAGGGGAAGGGAGGGGACGAGAAGACGGAGACATGTCTCTGTCTGATGGAAGTCTTCTCTGTCTCCAGTCCACCTTCTCCACCTCAATGTCAGCTGGGTGTCACAGCGAAGGCTGGATGTGGGTGCTACTGTAGGTAGCTGCTGTGGCATGTTGGGGGCTCTTTCGCAGAATCAAAATTCTCCCTTTCTTGTCTGGTTTGTTTTTGCTAGTCGTAGTCTTGTTTAAATATCAGGATCCTGACACTACGGCTCCTTTGAATTAGACTGCCAAGCCATCCTATAATATTAAAATGTATAGTCTGGCATCCATAGATAGACCAAACTCAATCGTGGGCAGAACAAGACAGTTATCTTTCAAACTGCTTCTGCATGCAATAAGATAGCCTATGACCAATCAGAGGAAGAACAAGACGTAAACACCAATACAAAAAAACGTTGTTTTCAAACTTTGTGATTAGTGTCCAACCAATCAAAGTCCCTATGGCTTGCTACTAGTCATACCGGCAGAGCAAATCTATTTGCCGCTACTAGAGTACATTTAGATTTCTGGGCTACCTTTTAATGACTATCCTTTAAATACCAAAAACCAAACAGAAGTGTTGTGGTTGAGTCAGCTGCAATACCTCTAAGACATATCTCTACTTGTGTGTGTGCTGTCAACTTAAGTTCTTTGCCTCTGCTACCAGTTAAGTAGACTTTAATTCCTTCCTTTCAAAGGCCTCCTCAGTTGCCTCTTCAAAGGGAATCATTGGTTCAATAATGTAGACAAAGCGCTTGCACTCAAAATGCAGCACCAGGCCTGGTCTTAAAGCATTTACAACAATATACTGTGCAACATCCAGAACATGGGTATGGGTACATTAACCCATGGGTATGTTTGTCATGTTGTTTGGATGTGCCATTTTGGATGTGTCCCTCTATACACTTTTCTGGCCCTCTCACACAGAAGACTTTGTTTGATATTGCTACTGAAGCCTGGTTGAGCACACTGAGATGACCACAAAAGCCTAATAACGACGCGTTAGCAGAGGGATGTGGCTTTACTCTGAAGGGAGATAATGACCGCCTCACCGAACGTTATCCCGCTTATTACAGGGCTACTGACTGTAGATATTATTAACATCCGACCTTGTTTATCACTGCTTTAACGGTAAATTTAATGATTGAGATGGCTAATACTGTCCACGGAAAAGAGGCATTCTGTTAACTGTCACAGATCAGCTGATTGGTTAGGGCCGCGTTCTGTTTCACTTTTGCTTGACAGCAGTCTGTTATACTTAGCAATGGTCCGTTATTAAAAATTATTTGAACGTTACGTAGAACGTTGGAAAGTCCCATTGAAGTGAATGGAGCTTTCTACAGCATTATAAAGAGCCGTGTAATAAAAAGTGTTGTGTAAACCATATCAAATCACTGACTGCACCTTTAAGGTTACCATACCATATCTTCAAAACCCATCACCCAAAACATCTAAAAAACCCAACATGCTTAAGATGAAATAACTTCCAGTAGGTTGACTTCTCTTCATTATAATTGGTCAGTTTTTAACCTCTGCTCTCTGTTTTTCTGGTAGTCTTGTGTTGGCCAGCATTGGAAGCCTCCATTTTGTAATAAAGCTTGAATGTTAGTCCACACTCACAAGCTGCAAGCTTCGCTAAATGAATGAGCGTCAGTGGAGCCCGTAAGGAAGACAGTGGGAAAGAGCAATCCTTTCAATCAGGTATTTTGTGTCTGAGTGTTTTGATTACTGCTTTTATGCAGCTTAATATGTTTTAAATCTGTGATAAGGCGAAATGAACTACAAAGGAAAACTCAATTCAAAGTGTGAATATTTAAATAAATAAAGAAATAAATGAGAGAAGAAGAAAAAAAAGATAAATAAATATATAAACAAACTTAATGTCCCTATTGAGAACTGTACATCACAGAGCGCACCCCGGCGCTTTGAATACAAAGTGCGCCGGTGGGGAAGAATAAATTCACAATCCCAGCAGCGTGTGTTCTTAAGTGGATTATGGAGATGCAGGAATGTTGGGCAAGAAGGGAGAAAGGGAGGTGATTTGCATGGCTTTGCCTCTAGGCTCCCATCTCAGTCTGAAGGTCGGCTTCCTGCTCTTCCCTTCACCGTAATTACTCTCAAGCGTTCTCATGATGACGGGACCAGTTCATGCCTTTCTCTCTGTGTGTGTGTGTGTGTGTGTGTGTGTGTGTGTGTGTGTGTGTGTCGTGTGTTGTGTTTTTGTTTGTAGTTTTCTATTCTCTCCCCTGGCAAGGAGGGAAAACATGTTTACTCGGCATCGTCAGGTCCAATCAGTGGAGTGTGGGAAGCGTTTTGATTAATGGCCGCCGACTGTGCATAGAGTGGGCTGCCTGCTCCATCCCTTCCCCACCGCTGCTAAGATTGGAGTCAGCCAGGCAGAGACAGGGGCAGGATGCTGCTAGGTACTGCATTGGCCACAGTCTACGCAACAGCACGAGTGCATCTGGCAACGCAGCGCAACATTACCAGCTTCGGTCCGCACCTTTGATCTGGAAGGCGAGATGTCCAAGAGCTGCCCGACACAACAGGGACGCTGCTATCACAGAAGGCCTCTTACTTAGCCTTTGAGCTTGGTTAGCATTTCTCCCTTTTTTCGCCCCCTTTTTTCTTGCTGCTCAGCCCCAAAGGCAGTTATGAAAAATTCACAAGTCCAGTGCAAACTGCCGGCTCGCGTACACAGGATTGCTCACTCTCTCGCTCACCAGCTATTTTGCACTTTTCCTCTCATGTCTTCTTCCTCTTCCTCCTCCTCTTCCTCCTCTCCTCTTCCCCCCTTCTATCCCTAAAGTGTCTTCTTCTCACAGCTAATGCTACAGACTCGTGGCCATATGTCTGCCAGTAGTGGCTACCTGCTGCCAGTGGCCATCATCACACTGACATGTCTCAGCCCAGATGAGCGCCGAGCCCAGCCTACAGCCAGGAGGAGAGGCAGGAGGGATGGGGAGGGGGGGCTTTCAGCTGAGAAGGCATCCTGGGCTTCCTCTACACATTCAGAGCTCATGCTAAGCTGCCACCTCAGAGATGGAAATGAAAGCACTTGGCTCAAAGCAAAAAAAAAAAACTAAACAAAAAGAATAAAAACTCCTCACCATTCCTCTGCATGGACTCTCAATGCACACAACAACTCAACTACTGAGCCAAGTCAAGTAGGAAAAAAAAAACAAAACAAAACAAAACATAACAAAACAATAACAACAACAAAAACTCTTTTTAGTTGTACTGTACAACGGTAAGAATTTTTTTCTAGGTGGAGCTCAATTCCTCCATCAAAAAACAACAACAGGAAAAAAAAAAGAATAAAAAAACACAACCAAACAAACATCACTCCTCACTGTCAAACCTCGGTGACAAACAGACAGGTTTGTCAGCAACAAGGAGCCGTAGCGCGTGAGGAATCACGGCGCCAAAGTGAAGCCTGAGGCCCCGGCTTTTCTCCACTTATTTGGGGTGGATTGGAGCACTATGGAGTGGCAGTGGAGGCATGCAGGGGCGCCTGCGGTAGGTAGGCCCCCTTGTGGTGACATGCATTCGGACGTCTCCTCGGATGAGATCAAACTGAGATGTCAGATGCTGTCAGTAGGATTAGGCCGCGGGGCCCTGCCACTCCGTAACCCCCCCAGAGACGAGCAACAGAATTGGGTCACCACAAGTTCAGCCCAGACCGCCGCGCGCGTGTGTGCGCGTGTGTGTGTGTGTGTGTGTGTGTGTGTGTGTGTGTGTGTGTGTGTGTGGGTGTGTGTGTGTGTGTGTGTGTGTGTGTGTGTGAGTGAGTGTGTGTGTTGTGTGTGTGTGTGTGTGTGTGTGTGTGTGTGTGTGTGTGTGTGCTTGTGTCTGTATGTGTGTGTGTGTGTGTGGGGGTTTGTGTGTGTGTGTAAGTGTGTGGGTCTGTGTGTATTTATGAAAAGGTTGTGTGTATGCAAATACTGAATGTGTGTGTGCATTGCAGATATTGAATGTGTGTGTGCATGTAAGTGTGTGTGTGTCTTTACAAGTGTTGAATGTGTGTGTATGCTTGTGTGTGTGTTTGAGCGCGTGTTCATGTATGTAAGTGTGCTTGTGTTTATGTGTGTATGGTGTGCCTGTGTGTCTGTGTAAGAGAGAGTGTGTGTATGTGTTTGTGCATTCAAGTGTGTGTGTGAGTGTATGGTGTGTATAGTGTGTGTGTGTGTGTGTGTGTAGCCATTGCCTGCCAGCCACAGCAGGTCTGTGGGTCAGTCCCACTCACAAGCTTGTGTGTCGATCATGTGTGTCTTCATACACACACACACACACACACACACACACACACACACACACACACACACACACACACACACACACACACAAAAGATGTTTCCAGGTCAGTTGCTAGGCCAGGAATCAAAGACAATCTACCCAAGATACTGGTCTGGGTGCTCGGCTGGGGGCAGAGTATTGACAAAGAGTGTTTTTACACCGATGTCACTTCTATCTGCTGATATAAAAAAAACCTAATTCCAATGGGGATTTGATTGATCTCAGTAATGTGGTTTGAGCCTTGAGGTTAACATACTAGCATAGAGGCTCACGTCAAGGTTAATGCCCAGTTAACAGCTCGAAATGGAGGTCCATGTTAGACCGTAATGATATTGCGCTGTTGAAAAGAGATCAGATGAATATTTATTGTCGTGCAGGCAGAACCACAAACCTCAGTCATTTACGGAAGCTGGTACCACACAAGTGGCTTGGACAGGACCGGGCTTTCACAAGTGTTTGACTAGGACGGCCATTCATGTTTTTTAATGCCTAGATGACCACTGGTGCCCAGCACTGGCTGGAGGGCAGAGCCATCATGCCTGTGATCGCGGCCATCAGAGGAGTGCAGCCTGAAATCTCTTTACTGAAGCCAAATGCCCCAAGTCTCAGGAGAAACCCCTGCTTAGCTCACGCAGATGGGGCTTGTGCTGTCTAACACAGCGCTTTTGCATGCTTCTCTCTCTCTCTCTCTCTCTCTCTCTCTCTCTCTCTCTCTCTCTCTCTCTCTCTCTCTGTGTGTCTCTTTTTGGCTTTGTAGTTTTATGGCGCTTTGTTGTAGTGTTATTTATTCATTTATGCAGTTCTGTGTAGACATGCTTTGCTACAGTCAATCTGGTGGTTACATTAGTATCCATGTATGCGTGCAAGCCAGCCTCTCTAAAGCTGGACACAGCGCTGTGCATATGCTGCAGCTACTGTATAAGCCTTTTACAAAGGACTGGAGATCTAAGGACACGTGTGTATGCACATGTATATGTATATGACATCTGTACTTTCATGCATTGTTACATTTAGACATTTTTACATTTATGCATTGTACTGTACATGTGCAAGGATCGAGGATGGTATTTATGCACACATACAGAGACACACACAAGCGCACGCGCGCACACACACACACACACACACACACACAAACACATATACACACAGAAGCCCCACCCCCACACACAAGTACAAACACTGACCTGTGCTACTCTGGATGGTCCGTACGGTGGTGGTAGTCCGGGGCGGGGAAGCGGGCAGCAGCGGTCCAGTCTCGTCGTCCTGCGAGCAGCCTTGGTCGATGGCGCGCACGTAGCTATGACTACGCATGCGGAAGCAGCCGGGCACTGGGAGGTCCAACGCGTCCACCGCCTGCGACTCCATCTCGCTGAAGACCGACTCGCACACGGCCTCGATCTGCCCGTTCACCTCCACCTCACTCACCTTTGTGGCGGGAGAGGCCAGGCGGAGGAAGAGGAGAAGAGGTGATGGAGGGAATCAAGGAGGAAGAGGAGGAGGAGAAATATGGATAAAAGCATAGAGAAGAAAGATGAAGAGGTGTACACTGGAAAAATAAGTCAAATGCACCCACATCCAGAGTAGGACTCATACGCTATGAAAACAACCCCACTTACCAAGGGGTTCACATTAAGGCTGGAAAAACAAAATCTCAGAGAGAGAGAGAGTTATGAAAGTAACAAGGTAAACGAAAGAAAGAGAGAAAGAAGGGCATGAACCAGTAAACTAAACTAGCAGAGCAGAACACAATGCAGTGGCAGGAGGAGGAAGAGTCTTAAGAGCAGGACTTTAAGAGGGGAGGAGGGGGATGAAGCACTCTGAAATCAAGTCAAATGTCGCTTGAGAGAAACGGGGGCATGTGCAAACTTTTCACCACATATGGGAGGAGATGCAAGAAAAACACACTTGGATGCTAAAGTGCATTTTAGGGTGGCAGAGGGAGGGGAACGGAGGGGAGGGGATGGGGGGAGGTAGTCTCAGATTTGCCTGGTGAAAAATGCCCGTGGCTGGCTAAGAATGTTGCCTAGTCAGGGCATAAAGAAATCCAGAAGTCTAGCAGCTAGAGTACGAGCAAAAGAGTTCCAGAGGGTCACACAGTGGCTGGCGGACAGAGAGAGATAGCGCAGGAGGATGCAGGTGGGTGTTGAGGTGTGACAGGTGTGTTGAGGTAAAGACAAGCAGGAGACATGGGACACTAGGAAGGCAGGTACACAGCACAGGAGGGGGGGGG
>JAODXP020000034.1:10536745-10579245 GCA_027497455.2 Sardinella longiceps
AAAAAAATCATGACACTTCTTCGCCACTTCACTTTTCTGCACTTTGGCTTACACAATGTGAACAACAACAGTGACTCAGCAAAAAAAAAAAAAAAAAAAAAAAATGCTCCTTATCAAAAGCTATAACTGCTGCACATTTCCAAACTAAGGATCTGTCTTTAAGCCAATCCACTGTCTGACTCATATCTGATGTACTGCAAGAAAGTGCTTCTTCCATCTCTTATCATAAATGCTCGTTAAATAAATGAGGAGAGGGAATTCAAATTAAAACGAAGATGAAGGTCACAGATGTGTCAAAGCAAGACTGAGCAAGACCCCCAGCTCTAAGAGTAAGACAAAAAGAGGCGGAAAAATCTGCAAATACGTCACTTTATGTCTGCTTGTCTGCCTGTCTGTCTGCTTACCTGTCTGTCTGTTTCTCAGATTCCTAAACCAGATTCACCCCCTTTTTTAATCTATTTACCCTCCTTTCCCTATCTGATGCTAACATGGGTTCTCTACACCTATCTGCTGTCATCTGGCTGAACATTCAAGTGTAAACGTCGGAACTCTACATCCAAATTAACAGAACTGAGGATGAAAAAAAACATCAACATACAACTGGCATCACTGTGGGCTTATGCTTGCTAAACGTTACATTGACGTAGGATGCTGCACATATCAAATATTATTTGCTTCAGGCAACACTTTCTTGACAGTCATCTCTGACAAGGACCTGCTTAAAAAACCACTGATGCTGCTTGTAGATCTCCACACAAACGTCCATCCTCATTCCAAGGGAGCTCAAACTCCTCCACATGTCGGCAAGCAATATTGCATTGGTAACCTTCTCCAGAGGCAGTAAGTCAGAACAAAACACTGTGCATGCATGTGCATGTGGATATACATGTATATATTCATATGCAAAAACCTCTAAGTCCAGTTGCAAGGAATGTACAGAAATATATGAATATAGTTTTGATAAACTGTATTATCAACTCCAATTGGGTTGAATTGTTTGCACTTGGTAATAATATTTTCATTTTCAGTTTGACAGAGATCACCTCAAAGTTATTATTAAAACCATTTAAATGTATATGTGAATGAGTAAGCACTTTGTTGGTAGGTAGCCTTACTTTAGAGTGGTCATCTCGGTCAGCGAGGGTTGCGTGGCTTTGAGGTAGCTGGCCCGTCGTGCCTGCATCTTGGGCGAGGGCTTAGGGCTGCCGTCCGAGTCGCCGCTGTCGTCCTCCGCCATGGCCTTGACGTAGCTGCCGCTGCGCATGCGCCGGCATGGGATGTCGTCCTCCTTGCCCAGTGGCGTGAAGCCTCCGCCCCAGTCGTCCTGTGGCACCTGCAAGGGTGGGGGGTGATGGGTGGTTAAGAATGAGACGGCATTAGCCCCCACGTACAGAAAGACTGCATGGTTGGCACAGCTGGAGACTGTCCCAACACACACACACACACACACACACACACACACACCTGACCCCCTTCCTATGCCCCCCTGATCCTGTGCCAGGCCGAGCTGAGGCTATGAACAGAGGTAATTAATGAGGCTGCTCTCCCCAGCCTGCTCCACTACACTAATGATGCCTGCCTGCCTGCCTGCACTGCCTGCCATCTGTCTGCGGCACAACTTCCTTCAGGCATAGCCCCTCATCGATACCGACCCTCACACTCCAAACAAACAACAAGCCAAGAGAGAGAGTAACGAAGGCAGGGTCATTGGAGCGCCTGAATGAGGAAAGCATATTGATCTGACATCATGGATTTTATTGGCCCTTGTGTGTGTGTGTGTGTGTGTGTGTGTGTGTGTGTGTGTGTGTGTGTGTGTGTTTGTAGTTGTGCGTGTGTGTATGCAGTTGTGTTTGTGTGTGTGTTTATGTACGTAGTTGTGTTTGTGTGTGTGTGTGTGTGTGTGTGCAAGAATCCTTTAGACGGAGGTGAGAAAGCGTACCGTAATCCTTCAGTAGCACAATGTCCCATTGCGCCACATCTGTCCTCTGTTAGATGTTGGTGTAAAGTAGCAGACTGCTATGCTCGTCCTCATTTACACGTCCGCTTAAAGCGCAGAGCCAGAGCAGTGTGAGAACGTAGCCTAGCCTAGCCTACTGTATGGGCACTAAGTGCTGCAGAAACTCCACTTTCAGTCATTAAAGTGAATGAGCCTCGGCGGGGGGTGGTGATGTGGTGGTGGTTGAGGCTGCTGAGGCTGGGGGTTACTGGGGAAACAAGCCCTGGCACTGACGTCAGTTGACTAGCGCATAGGCGCCCAACCTGGTAGGATGACATGCTAGCATGGACTAGCATGTAATCACACTTAAAAACTCGCCCTCCCCTCCCCACCCACACAGTACACAGTAAAAGCCACACTGATTCTCAGAAATGTATCCAACTTGTGTGTGTGTGTGTGTGTGTGTGTGTGTGTGTGTGTGTGTGTGTGTGTGTGTGTGTGTGTGTGTGTGTGTGAATGTGTGTGTGTGTGTGTGTGTGTGAGTGTGTATTGCTTGAGTGAGTAAGTCAGTGAGTGAGTGAGTGAATTGTATAGTGTTAAAATGAAAGTGAATGACTGAGAATAAGTGAGCGAGTAAATCCGTGTATGAGTAAGTGGGACACTGCGCAAGTCAACCTCACAAACAGTGCCAGCTAAATGGCTTTCAGGTCTCACTGACAACAACCCCCCCCCCCCCCCAACCCCATCCACCTCCATCCACATCCATCCACCTCCATCTCATCACAGAACAGGACAGGAGTCTCAGAGGGAGCTGTAGGAACTGATTTCCGTTGGCAGCGCTGGTCGGAGAGAAGAAAAGAAACGGCCTTTTGGTGGGAACTTCCATTTGCTCTCATTAGTGAGACTTGAGAGAGTGGCACAGGGCTTTCCAGATGCTTCTAAGCCCTCTGTTTGCTGCCGTCCATTTTTTCCCCCTGGCCTGGAAAATCTGTGGGATAGAGGAAAGTGCTGCGACAACACTACTTTTAGCTCCTTCATCTGTTCTGGTTGGCTTCCTAAGGCTTTTAAAGGCCTCAAGTGCTGCCTGTCTTCCTGTTCTCAGGTCAGGTTTGAACTGCTGTGTGTGTGTGTGTGTGTGTGTGTGTGTGTGTGTGTGTGTGTGTGTGTGTGTGTGTGTGTGTGTGTGTGTGTGTGTGTGTGTGTGTGTGTGTGGCTAGGCGTACAAGAGTGAGAGTCAGTGTTTTCTGGGGCGGACTTTTGGTGCCCTGCTGAAAGTCAGCTCTGATAGTACAATGGCGATGATTCAAACAAAGGCATTAAAGGTGATTCATTTGCCAGTGCTGCATGTAGCTTTTACTTGACTAGAACAACACTAAGTCTGCTCACTTTGATTTCAGCTGCAGGGAATCAGACTCCAGAGACTAAACCAAGCCTGGTGGGGGGCCCATGCAATGTTCTCCTCCCATTTGTCCTAATGTGAGAAAGTGCGTCACCCAACATCCTGGAAACAATTTCAGCTCACGGACTGACATTTGCTGGTGTGTGACCCCTGACTGAGTAGCACATTACTTCCGACAGAACAACCTTTACGTATAGCAAAATGCACCTGGGACACAACACTTCCCTTGGGAGCTTGAGTGTACACAGTATCTGCCTCTGCTTCCTCTAATTGAAGATATTAAAGGTGCTTATTACACGACTCTTTATAATGCTGTAGAATGCTCCATTCACTTCAGTGGGACTGTGCAACGTTCTACAGTCTGATATTTCTTAATAACGAACCATTGCTAAGTATAACAGACCTCTGTCAAGCAAAAGTGAAACGGAGCACTGCCTTAATCAGCTGATCTGTAAGTTAACAGAATACTTCTTTTTCCGAGGACAGTATTATACATGCTACTGTCATAAAAGGTTCCGTTAAAGCAGTGATAAACACACAGTCCTCAACTTCATGTGGGGCTGCGTTGCACCACTTTGTCGTGCGATATTCTACAATAATGACCGCCTCAGAGAACGGTATCCCTTACTTAAAGAAATCAAACAAAAATTGTAGTGGATCATGTGACTCAGCTGTGGTCCTTTCTAAGTACTTGATTGATGGCAGGCTTGACTAAGTCTTTCTAAAACAAGTCACTAAAACTTAGTCACTAAAACTAAACACATTCACACATTTCTCAAATATTTGATAATGGCTCATCTGTTCATTTCATTTCTTTCATGATTTCATTTGTGTATGAAAACATTAGTCATTAGTTAGTGCTATTAAACTAAGAGTTAACATCAAATTAATTCATCGACACCGGCACATTAACACACAGTTACAATCATCACATCATCAGTAATAATTAGGAAAAAAAGGAGAGAGAGGAGATGGGAAGAAAAGTAAGGTTCAGAGAAAGGCAAAATCATAACCAACTCAACTGGCAGGTAAGCCAACAGAAGGAGGAGAAGAATCCACCAAAGAAAGCGAATGCTTGCCAACTAACCTCCGGAAAGTAAGGCAGCTAATGGATTTGCACTTACTTCTCTCTCCAGAAACGCAAACTGAAAAAACTGGAGGTGCCGCTCCAGACGGAAGGCAAGGTGGGAGTGGAGGAAAGGTGACGGTGGAAGTGTGAGAGAGGGGAGAGCGGTGGAGGTGAGGGTTAGAGTTTGGAGGTGAGCATGGGGGTTGGAGGGTGGGGGGGTGGGGGAGTAAAGGCGGTGCAGGCAGGCAGGCGGGGAGACGAGGGGGGAGGTGGCGGAGAAGGAGGAGGAGGAAGAGGAGGAGAACTGTGGTCGGAGGAAGAGAGGTTTAGCGTACCTGCAGGTATTGGCAAGAGCGCTCCTGCTGACAAGCCTCAGCTTTCACTAGCGCCTTATCTACATTTACCACCGCGGACTTCTGGTAGACTTCCCGGGCCCTGCTCACCGTGAGAGAGGACGACCACGAGCTCTTCTTCACCAGCTGTTGGGCGGCCTCCACGGCCAGCGGGCCGGGGCCGCCAAGGCCAATGCTGCCGCCGCCCGCGCACGTCGTACACTTGCCCACGTCGTTGTTGCTGCGCGACGTCTTCAGCGTGTGCTCGCTGATGGTGTTGTAGGCCTCCAGGAAGTACTGCGACTGCGACTTGTCCGGGTGTCGGCCCATGGTCATGACGCCGGCCGAGGGCACGGTGGGGCTGCGGTACAGGCACACGTCCCGCTCCAGGTTGTCGTCCGAGCTCCAGTAGCCCGAGGTGGGCACGTGCGGCGACGAGCGGTTCTTGGGCTCGGCCGACTTGCAGCGCTCGCGGCTCTTGCTGCGCTTTCGCTGCCGCAGCGTGGGCGTCTCGCTGTCGGGGCTCACCTTGCAGCTTCCCCCTCCCCCACCCCCACCGCCGCCTCCGCCGCCGTTCACGCTGCCTTTGGAGTGGTGGTGATGCACGTGGTGGGGGCCCTCCAGCGAGTGCGACTTGGTGAAGAGCTTCTGCACCGAGTGCACCAGGTGACGGATTCGCCCGGGGCTGTCGCTGCGCTGCTCCAGCGCCGCCGTGCGCTTGTACTGCAGCGTGTGGTAGCCGTCCCGCGACGCCACCGCCGGAAGCTGGCGCTCAAACTGGTCCAGCAGGTTGACGGGCAGCCGGTTGCCCTTGACCGAACCACTGCCCCCGCCGGTGTAAGGAACCAGGGCGCACTCATCTTTGAGCTCGTGGTGCGAGCTGTAGTGGCGACGCGGGAAGGTCCCGTAAGGCACCACGCAGTCGGGTTGGTAAGGGGAGGAGGTGACGCTGCGCTGGGCGTAGTAGGGGTGGTCAGCAGGGTGGGGCGCGTCCACCTGGCTGATGAGGTATGGCTTGCTGCGCTCGGCGGCGTGGTGGTGGTAGCCCATGACGTCGTACGAGGAGGGCTCGCACGCCATCACGTGGTGGTGGCTGCGGCTGCTGGACAGTCCCTTCATGGCGACGGTGGCGAGAGGGCGGAGGGAGAGGGCGCACTAAGGGCATCTACCGGGAGTGTCCAAGCAGGAGGTCAGGCAGCTGTGGCTAGAGGGAGGGACAGAGGGGGACAAAGCAGACTACTTCAACTCACTGGGATTCAATTCACATCAAAACACACAGCACTAGCCACACATGTTCTAGCAAACACTGCACAAGATAGGAAGAAATATACAGTAGATAATGAATCAGTGGACATTTTGTTTGAATTCTAAAGGAGTAGATTGGATTTCACAAACATTTGTCTGAAATCTCCATACAAATATTAAAACATCTACAATGCAGAGTAAGATGACTGCTTGGGGGTTTGATATTTTGCCACAAATGTGCCAGTTGGCAGCAATATCACCGGCAGTCAGATCCATATTTTGAGTAGTCTATGAGTGGTTTGTTTTTACTTTTGTTTTTTTTTTTTTTGTTTTTTTAATGAAGTATGGATGGAAGGATAGTCATCTATCTCTGGCAGCCCCAGGGCAGGTCCATCTCGAGTGATGATGCTCTAGAAGGCTCACTCTCTCTAGAATATTCCGTCCCTGAGGCTGTTCCTCGCCGACTCGCGGCCCACACCTCTGGGACTAAGGCAATGTGATTTCATTTCACACGTCCGCATTTGCACAATTTGTCCTCATCCTCGCAAGACACGACAGCTTCAGAAAGAAAAAAAAAAAAAGAAAGAAAATCCAGCACATCCGTTTCATTCATCTCGCTGCATAGCCCAATCAAACTAATTGCAGACAGCAAGAGCTCTTTCAGCTATGCTAATTTGGTGACGTTGATAAAGAGCACTCTCACTACACAGGAAGAGATCTCAACAGGAGACGGCAAGAGTGTGTGAGGGTGGGAAAGAGAGAGGGAGAGAAAGAAAGCAACATGGGGGAGAGAGAGAGAGAGAGAGGGGGAGGGGGGGGAGTTGGGCAGCAGACCCTGTTATTATTGAGGTTATTATTGGGTGCTGTGACACGATAATGGTACAGGGGGCTTTGTCTGTTCAGATTGCCACTGCTCTGATCTTTCTTTCTCAGATGCACACACATACACACACTTGTACAAACACACACACACACACACACACACACACGTTTGTACAAGCATTCACCCGCACATGCACAAACACACACACACATGCACAAATGCACACAAACACGTGCACGCACACACACACACACACACACACACACACACACACACACACACACACACACACACACACAAACACACACACACACATAGGCACACAGAGACACGCACACACACACGCACACACACACACGCGTATACAGAAAGCCAGAGGAAAAGCAAAGCAATGGTGAGAGAGAGGGAGGGAGGGAGGGAGAGAGGGAGGGAGGGAGGAGGAGCAGCGAAAGGGGATCTCATTTAAAAATCAACCCTTCCTCACATTCACACTCGCTGCCACCTTAGGGGATAGAGTTATTTCTTTTTGTCTGGCACAGTCCAAGGAGGATTACAAGGTTAGGGATGCAAATTTGAACACTGCTCCTGCACTGATGGAGCCAGCCTCAGTACAAGTCGCAGGGCTAGAGTGTTGTGCAAAGCCATGCCAAATGTACACTACCAAAGAGTCCATGGCAGAACAGCGTGTGCATTATCCTGGCAAAGAATACTGCAAGTGTGTGTGTGTGTGTGTGTGTGTGTGTGTGTGTGTGAGAGAGAGAGAGTTAGTGTGTGTGTTCATGTGAAAGAGAGGGAGAGAGAGAGAGAGAGAGAGAGAGAGAGGCAGAGAGAGGCAGAGAGAGAGAGAGAGCGCTTGCAATGTTCATTTACAGTACAGGAGGGTAAGTGCACGACTTTGTCTGCCTGTGCTGCCAGTTGGGCGTCTCTAGGGTGGCTTAGCACACAGTAAGCTGACAGCTCGGCTAGCGCCAGTGCCGCTAACAAGGCTGCAGCCGCTGACACAATGAACTCCTGCGGCAGTGGGATCTCTTTAGAGGCCCACGTGTGGCTGGGCTTTGTCGGATGCAGGTAAAAGGTTTAGCATAGCCGAGCTTTTGTTGATCAGGAAACACTAGGCACGTTTAACTACGTTAATTGGGAAGCACAATTAAGCAATACTGACAGACCATAATACAGAGCCGAGACTTCACGTGTTACTGAATTACAAAGTAAAAAAAAAAAAAAAGACAATTATAGACAATAAATGGATGTGAAAGTGAGGTCATCTAATTTAAGATCAAACTGATGAACAAATCAAGTCTTTGGAAGATTTATTTCTCAACAAAGAAATGAGTCATTGCACTGATCAAGTTGCAAGGGCTCTTGATTTGACTGGTCCTTAGTGATCCGATCTGAGTGTATTTTTTCTATGCTAATAAAAGCTAACACCTGTCAGATAGTCATGTAATGGTGATGGATCTCCTGACATGATGTGACACATCTGTGTCCCCACTTAAAGGGGAGCCCATTACTTTTCTTAGCAGCCCTCCAGAGAGAGAGAGAGAGAGAGAGAGAGAGTGCAGAGCCCACCAACCATCCAACCCATCCACATTCATTAAAACTCACATAGGCTGCATGCAGCTCCAGCACAATGTGAATTCTGCTACCATCAACATGTCTCTGTCAGTTCTGAATGCCAAGAATGTAAAGTGGGCCTATCAGTTGGAGAAGACTGATATTGTCCGCTTGAATCCAGAAAATCTGTTTATTTTGAATTTTATGTAAAATGACTTTACTTAAGAATCAAAATTAATTTATACTATAAATTTATACTATATTTATACTATAAGTAATTACACTGAATACATATTGTATCATTACTACTGGTTGCACTTAACAGCGAGGCGTGAGGTGTAAACAAGGCGGAGGTGAAGAACTCCTGAGTAAATCATCTAAAACATCAGTAGCACTGAAAGCATTAACAGCTAAGAATTGTTTTTAAAAAAGAAAAACTGCGTCCATTATACTTTTAAATCCTTGAAAAGATAGAGACAAATAATTTGTAGGTCTTGAAAAACAAATCCTTTTTGTAAAAAATATGTCAACTTATCAGGATAAGTGCTATTTCAGCAACCAAACTGTTGGAAGTGAGTTTACCGACTGAAAGCATGACACCAACCCAAATGGCAGGGTGAGCAGATTCAATTGGTCTACTCTACTCCTTGAACAGGATAACTATATGTTTAATTACCACAGTCTTGCATGGAAATATCCATCTGTCTGTTTTATAACTATTAATGAGAGCTGTTACGCTGAGTGAGTAATTGGTCTCTGAGGGAAAAAGGGTCACTTCATAGACACAGCAGTACAGATGGAACAAGAGGGGGGGGGAGAGAGAGAGAGAGAGAGAGAGAGGCTAGAGGCTAGCTATTGAGCTATAGAAGGCCTACAAAAGCAACTTCTGCAACATAATAAAGAGAGATGTGCAGTATAGGCCTACAAAACATGCAGTTTCCTTTCCGACTGATTCCCATCCATGGAGTCCATAGAGAAAAAAACGATTCAGATTGCCTCATTACTTTAGTGAACTCTTACACAGCTGCTGCCTATAACAACCTGAGCAAGTAGAGCTCATTTTTAATCATAGTTTAACCCTGCGTACAGAGTTTAGTTATCTGCTGTCAGTAATAAAAGCTTTGCTGAACATTTGATTAGTAACACACCTCACTGTGCTTGTGAGATTACTCAGTAAAGAACATTTATCAAGAATGCCTGTAACTCTCACACATGTGACTACATTTTTTAAAGAAAAGCCAGGAACCAGAACATTTTGTGTGTAAATAAATGCCATTATCTGGTAGATTGAACAGACAGCTAGCGTGCCTGCTTCACCAGTGGGGAAACATAACCAAGTTAAGCTCATTTCATAGGAAGGAAACAGTGCACCAGTGAAGAGCACATATAATGTGCTAAACAACCGTGGCTACTATTTGACAACCATATTTTCAACTGCACAGTGGGATACAACAATTTTCATATGGAGTTTGGATCTAACATGACAGAATACAATGCAAGTTGTGCTCCTAGGTTTCAGAGTCGTGGCACATTTGGCTAATTGGCTGCGGGGAGACGAGATACACAATGTCATGTAAATTCTCTCCCAGTACAATAGCTTCAGGATTCACTTCAACATTCAAAGGGGAAAAAGTACTGTAGATAGGTGGTTAAAATGGATGCCTCTATGGAGATTTCTGATTTGGCAAGAAATTGTTACAGATGCTATAGCCTAGTACAGTATCCAGTACTGCTAGACTGCCATCGAGCAAGTTTCAGTCTATAGACCAATGAGAGGGAAGCTCTTGGTGGATGGAAGTTGCTGTATGACATAATTTGCTGATGCAGTAAGTAGACATGGTCGTCTTAGAGGTAGGACTTACACGGTTTAATAAAGTTCATAGATTAGTATTGAAACATACTGTATAAATCCTTGGACATTAAGACAAAACAGGTACATAAGGTTACAGTAGTATAAGGATAATGGAGTAGATTTTACACTTGCAAACAAACTCCACAAGCGTAAGACATGGAACCCTCAGTGGTTTTCTGCTTGAAGTAAGAGCAGTGACACCCACAGATAGACTCCTAAGGATACATGAAAGCCTGAGACGATGACAGTGAGATTCCAGCGGCATGTGAACAAATGCTCTCTCTATTTTTGTCTATTATCTCTCAGATCTGTCAGGGAAATCACTAAGGCTGACAGCATAATGACTTTGATCAGGCATCAACATCCCTGCTTATACACGGCTGTGCGTTTCTCTGCTTTCATGTGTACAGCAGCTATTGTGTTCTTACCAACTAGACTGAAGACTTTGAATCTGGCTATTTGGGTTTACAGTAATACTTCTGTGTGAAATACAGTATGTCTTTTTCATCAAAACATCTTTGAGGACATATTTTAGGCTTCTAGTACTCCTCTCAAGGTTTGAGTGTAGTCTGCACGGTTTCTGTCTGCTTATTCCAATACTACTGCTGCTGATAGCAATCCCACACCACTGAACACTGAACTGAAGCTTTCAAATTATTTTTCAGTTGAGAGTAAGCTCAGTGTGACCATCACAGTGAGGCCTCAGAGCAGCTGCGAGCATATGCAAAGGCTTAGATAGAAAAGTTGAAAAGATACTTGGATCTGCCTGATTTACGAACAAATATGCAAATGTGAATGTCTTCTGCAGCATGGGTGGGGGAAAAAAAAATATTTTACATTTTTTTTCTCTAAAAAGAATAAATAAAAGAGAGAGAGAGAGAGAGAGAGAGAGAGAGAGAGAGAGAGAGAGAGAGAGAGAGAGAGAGAGAGAGAGAACAAGAGAACTGACATGCGCTGTCTTAGTTGGCACATTCTGGTGCCCATCCGTCATAGCCTTTTTTTTCTCCTCCAGACTGATGCAAGGCCCTGGGGAGTCGTTTGACCTCGCTGACCATAATGAGCAGCTTTATCTCAGCCAACACCTCTCCACCTGCAGCCCCCCACCACCACTACCCCACCCAATCCCAACCTACCTCATCCCACCCCACCCCACCCCACCCTTCCTTTCCCTTCTGTCCCTGACTGCCTCCAAAATGCTTGTGACCTCCAACAGTACATCTTCATCCTGCTAGCTGCACTAAGGGTGAATGCCATAGCCATCTGTCTCAAACTCATCTGCAGCATGTACACAAGCGCTCGACAGGAGAGAGCTTCACTGCAAGGCTGGGAGATAAGGTAAGGATATCAAATAAACAGTGCAGCCAGGGACTGATCGCCATGTGTGACAGACACATTGATGGCTGGATTGATTGATTGGGAACTGTGTGTGTGTGTGTGTGTGTGTGTGTGTGTGTGTGTGTGTGTGTGTGTGTGTGTGTGTGTGTGTGTGTGTGTGTGTGTGTTGGGGGTCAGTGGGTTAGTGGTTTGAGGATCTCTTCATTATGTTTTGGCCATTGCAAGCAGATCAATTAACCTCTGGGAAAAGGAAAATGAATCCAATAATCAGCATGAGGCTCTGGCAAGATTTCAATACGACTCCTTTTTAATTGACATACTGTCTTCCACAAGTTATATATTTGCTCCTTTGTCACACAGGCCAGAATTATGGAGGAGGCTGAGTCACTAACATCTATACAAGTGATGCCTTTGCATTTAAATCTCCCTATAGAGTAACTATGGCAACTTGATGAAATGTAATGATTTTTAAAATAACGTTACATTTCACTCCGATACATACCCAGGGCATTGCCTGCATGCCCCTGATGATCCGCTAATGATGATCAGTAAGTATCTGAAAAGCAATGTCTAAATTGAGCAGCGAGAATTCTACCCTGAAATACCGGAGGTCTTGAATCAGGCCTTACATAATTGCTTGGAGAGAGAGAGAGAGAGAGAGAGAGAGAGAGAGAGAGAGAGAGAGAGAGAGAGAGAGAGAGAGAGAGAGAGATGTCCTTTCATGTCTTCTCTAAGTCTGAAATCCAATCCATGCATATTGTGAATCTCAGAGACTCAAAAGTGTCTTTGTTTTCAGGCTGCCTGAGAACCCTGAAATAAACCAACTTTGAATAGACACCTTCCCGCTCTTGTTCTCTCTTGCTTTCTCTCTTCTGTTTGGTGTGTGTGTGTGTGTGTGTGTGTGTGTGTGTGTGTGTGTGTGTGTGTGTGTGTGTGTGTGTGTGTGTGTGTGTGTGTGTGTTACAGGCAGCAAAGAAGCGGTAAGAGGCTTTGGCTGTCAGTTTGATCTGATTTTCATGTGCATCCTTCCCCAGGGGAATTTGGCCTGTGCTCTAGTCAGATAGATAGGCTGCCTTGGTCCAAGGAAAACACAGTCAAATGTTATTGCTTTCTGAATTCTCTTACATGCCATCTGAGGCATGAGGATTTGATAGCCATGCATACAATCAGTCAGGATTCCTTAACCCTGTTTAGTCTGCAATCACAGGATACTTCCAGAAAGCTTCAAATATCAAAGTGTCGTAAACCACGTACAAAAGATTGTGTCCATGCATAAAGGATGTAATACCACAGCAATGCTGATAGAATGGACAATTTTTGCCAAGGCCCTTGTCTTGCAGGTAAAATGGAGGTAAAATGTGATATACTTGTCTGTAGCCTGTGGAAGAGCCAGAGGCTCAAAATGTGGCACAAATAAAAATGACAAGAGTGAGCTACAGTACGTTCTGTGTGCGGACCATTCTGTTTTATCTTTGTCCTGAGGGGAACATGTGATTGTGACATGATGATTCTCAAGAGTGATCTATAACCGGTGGAGGATTAAAGATACAGTCAACTTAGAAATACATCTGATAACAACTCAGGGCTTATGGTTCGATACACTCACAATACAGCCTCTCTCAATGGAAAAGTCTGCTTGGCGTCAATCAACCCTTTAGCTGAGTGCTAGTAGGAAAAAGAACAAGACAATTTGGTACAGTGAGGACCCAAATAACAAAATGGCAGTCGGTGCAAACTAATGAGGACAAGAAAATTCTCTTTCAGTTTTCTTTTAGTCTGGTGGTGTTTGCTGCCAGTTTGCAAAATCTGTCTATCTGTTTTTACTTGGGATTTTTGTTTCTCTTAAAACCTGCAGCACTCAGTGAGTTGACTTTTGTCTGACTTTCCATTGAAGTAATTGTGACTTCCTTTCACATCACACTCCAATAATGTGCACTGCTCTATCAAATAAGAGTGGATTAGCGCTCTGATAAACCCACATCTTTTCCAAGTCAAAGTTCCGCTTTCCACAAGCCCACAGTGTGGTCAGCCTAATGCAGTAAAAATGAGACTAAGCCTCGGCCTCACTGTTTCGCTTGGCTGGCTGCACACTGTCATTTTGAGCAAGGCCGAATGACGTGGACGCCTTCCACATCACTGTGTGGAAGCACTCTGCAGATGCTTTCGCTGTTTCGAAAATAGCACTGAGCATGGCATGGTGGTGACCTCAAGATGCAATGCCAGCCCACCCACCCCCGATCTCAACACACACACACACACACACACACACACACACACACACACACACAGAGCTGAAGCACACTCAGCTCCAGAGCGAAGGCATGAATCTGCCGCACAAGACCAGACAACGGTCACTTCACACAGGAAGCTGACGGCCCCACGCACACCCCCCCGATAAAGAGAGCGGAACAGTGAGGCATGGATGTGAGCTGTATACGAAGCATGCCCAGCACGCCGCTAATAGATTCTGCTTCAGAAAACAAGAGAAGCTGCTGGGCAAGGACAAGGGGGTGGGGGGCAGGTGGTGGTACTGGGTCGCCACCATAGAAACAGATGGCTTTTACCAAAATAGTAGCAACCTTGGTAGAAAACATTTATGTTCCATTTCGGTGACAGCTTGCGTGTGTCTCCTTACGATATGGCCATCTCCACACAGAACCATACTAGCCAGCTCGGCTTGTGCAGTGGAGCACTTTTGGAATGGGGAGCGTTCTTGTTCTCTCTGGTTCAAATCATGTGCAACGCAACAAAATACCATCTGATGTTTATAGCTGTAGTATAGCTGTATAGCATAAGCACACACACACACACACACACACACACACACACACACACACACACACAAAGAGTGAGAGAGAGAGGTTCCATAAACCTACTTGTGCATACTACACCCAGGACTTAATAGATTAAGAAAATTAACAGAATTCTATTTAAAATCTCACTACCGCCACCAAGGAGGTTATGTTTTTGCCGGTGTGTGTGTGTCTGTCTGTATGTCTGTGTACAACATAACTTGAAAAGTACAGCACGGATTTGGATTAAATTTTCGGACAATGTGTGTCTTGGGACAAGTAAAAACTGATTAAATTTTGATGGCGATTGGTGATCCAGAACACCGTCTGGAATTTATATTGTGTCTGTGATCACATTGCCTTGACGGAGGTCTGCGCTCTCTGAGTGCTTTTCTAGTTATATATTCCATACAATGTAAATGTCATTGTTTAAACAGAACTTAACTGTAGTTATCTATAATAAGCCCTAGAATATATGGAAATATTTCTTCAGATTTGGTTATTGTTCAAAACATTGAATATGGTTATATGCCTCATCCAGCAATTATTATAGCCTAGCCATGCATCAGGTATTTTATTTTGACATTAACCAATCAGGCATTAACCAATTCAAACTAATGAAAGACTCTGAACAAAGCAATGGGGTATGTAAAGCATATACATTTTCTAAGATAAGAAGCTGTGGTTTGACTATAGTCGAATTAGACAGGCATGTCTATGGTAGTGTATGGTAGGCTGCTATCCCTCTAGTTGAAGCCACCCTTTTACAGCCAGCTTTGTGATTCTGCTCATTCACACGGCTGGGTTGCGTGCTCTGGTGTGTCAGGTCTCTTATCTGTATTCAGCATTGATTTTGCCATCTTTGAGCTTCTTCCCTGATAAACCTATGGCTGGCTGGCTGGCAGCTCTGACTGCCTCTGTGGATAAGCATAGAGCTGAGTCAGGGAATAGTGAGACCAACCCCACAGGAAAGCAGGGCAGCGGCAATGCTGAATATTTTATCAGGAGGGTAATGTTGGGCTCATTAAAAAAGGGCAAACTCAGCTTGAGAAACCCTATGAAGAGTAACTGCTTAAGATAACGATGATTAAGTTTTTTGGCCGTTTTTTTTTTAATGGTGGGCCCGCAGTTGTTGGCTGACAGACGTTGTTATGACAAGCAATAAACATCAACTGCTGCTGGTGCGAAGATTTATAGCATCAATATAAACTGACATGATGCCATTTCAGGGTTTGACTACATTGATTACATTTTGCTAGCCTAACCAATGGGTGCTGGCCTCAGGCCCTTCACATGCATAGCAACCAAGTACCAGAACCCAATTGGTCTAATCAATCAGGGCACATGTATGGATTGTGTGTGTGTGTGTGTGTGTGTGTGTGTGTGTGTGTGTGTGTGTGTGTGTGTGTGTGTGTGTGTGTGTGTGTGTTTGAGGGAGGGGGCAGGTTTCTTCCAATGTAATATCAATGTCCCCATTGTTGTCATATCTACTACATACAGTACGGTCCACAAGCATGTCTTAGATTGTTGTTCTATCACTTCAGGTTCCTGCAGAGTCCTGGCTGCTACTCCACAACTGGACACCACAGCAGGATGCTGGTGTGGGGTGAGGGCATCTGGGGAGTACTGCTGGGCCTTGGCTACAGGCCTGTTGGAGAGGGCTGGAGGGGGAGGCTGGAGGAGAGAGGGCTTGTACGTGCTGAAAGGTCCATTCCTCTCATCAGCACACAACTGAGGCATCGCCACAGCAGCATTCACTACTTAGATCAAATCAATTGGTTCAAGCTGGGTGTAGGGTACTGATCATTAATATGGGCCAACATACAGGCAGGGAAACTTCTAAATGTACACACAAACACAATAATATGTGCATAAACACACCAACACTCACACACACACACACACACACACACACACACACTACAACAGCTGGAATAAAAACAACCATGGATACTATGTCTTGCGGGTTTGTCATTTGAAAAGTTCTTTTAGTTGTCCTGCCAGACCTCAGGGTGGTTATCTTCCAGACAATGGCTTCAGCATATCCATGTATAATGCCACTTCACTGATTAGCTGCTGTCTTATTGCTGCAAGCGTTAGGCCTACATGACTTGTTTGTTTTGCTACTACATACATAAGTGGGCAGGTTGATGGCAGGATGAACAGTATTTATTTATTTGATCAGGAATAATCCCATTGCGATTCAGAGTCTATTTTTCAAGGGCCAAGACAACAGCTTACTGTAATAGTTCAATACAGTACAATGAAAACAAACAAAAAAAACATAAAACAGAACAGGACATATTCTGACATCATCTCAACATCATCACCAGCAGTGCTCAGTAAACAAAATGTGCATTCTGTACTCAAAAAGTCCATTATCCTAGTTTTAAACTGTGCGTTGTTAGTGCAAGTAGGATTGTAGGTAGTCTAGGATGAAGTTGCAAAAACTTGAAAGGCACTTTCAACGAAGATAGTTCACGTTGATAAATCGCATATTTGTCCATATGATGTAAGACTACAAGTCCCGGTAGCAACTTTAGGAGTCAGAGGAGAACATAAGTAAGAAGGCATTTCAAACAGCATGGCTTGGTTACTCATTTTAGTGCTGCATGGTATACTGACTCCAGAATTTTCAGAGATTGCATGCATAAAAAAAATCACCATAATCCAGCACTGACAGAAATGTTGCTTATACAAGTTCTGGCACTGAAAGCAAGTTTTTTTTGTTAAACATTCTATATGATGCTTGAAAGACAAACTACGAAGAAAACAAGATATTTGCTGATAATCTTTCAATCACTTTCTCATCTAGTGTAACAATCTGACATGCATCATCTGTGTTTCTTGAATTGGAGAACAACATAATTATGATTTTGTCTGCGTTCAGTTTAGTACTCAATTTGAAGAGATAATGTTAAAAGCAGATTGCAGTATATCCCAGTATTAAAAAAAATGCTCAAATCCAAATTCTACAAACCTGTTTACAAGCTTATAATAAGGAAAGGAATGAGAATGGCCAACTTTAGCAGATATCTAGCACCCTTTATCCTTATCTACAGTATACTACAGTACTCACAATAGGCTACAGCAATTTCTACTCAAGCAGGGAAATGATGATGGCACAATCACGGCAGCCGAAACGTCATCAACAGTCTTTTTTTAGTCTGAGAATTTAATCTGTGTACCATTTTCTGTCAACTTCAATATGTATTAAGACTAGAGGCACATGGTATTACTTTAGACACTTCATATAAAGTGTGATGGCTCATTTGGCCAGTGACTCAGCTCAGGCCTATATGCCAAGAAAACATGAGTGGTTCACAAGCCACCAGCCTTGCCCTTGTGTCCATATTCAATCCCTGCCTCACTGTATGTGTGGCGCTTTAAGAATCAATTCCAATAGAAGTCAACAGCGAATCCAAATCACTGGGGACTTGGGAAATCTCTCTGCTGCGTCTCCTAATCCGAGAGATGCCTCATAAAACTGTGACAGAGGGTCTTGTCAGGACTAACTCCGTCTGACTATTGCTCCTAGCTCCGTTTTCACTGGGATTACAGTCTGTAATTGTGCTTTGCAAGATCAAATGATAGGCCGCAGTGGGGGGCCAGCACCAATCAGAGACGGAGACAAGAGGATGTGGCTATAGGTGTAACTAAGTGAACCATTTTGGTTTTCGAACTTAAGGCCTGCAATGACAGCCGCTAGCAGCTACAGTAGGTGCAGCCACTGGGATACAAAGAATAGGCTAACCGCCCCCACCCCCCTACGGAAAACTGCCACCCATATTCCGATTGGCAATGCGGACTACTCTCGTTTGTAGTTTCCTTATGGTGAACTGAATTAATAATCACTACAAGAGCATGCTGTTTCTCTCCAGAACTCAATCATTCTGTTAGTTAAGATATGACAACATAAGATAAGATGATCCTTTATTATTCATCCCAAGGAAAATTTAGTGTCACACCAGCAAACACACTCCCACAAGTGTGATTAACATAAAATAAAAATAAAAAAATGGCAAGTCAGCCAAGAGGGAGGTACTGTAGAGTTTAATAGCCTGGTAGAAAAGACCTTCTGTGCCTTTCAGTTGAACAATTGGGGAAGGTCAGTCTGCCTCTACAGGTACTCTTGAGCTCAAGAAGCCTCCTCACCACCTCACAGCACTGATGAGCCCCACATGCCTAGCATACACTTAGCATCCACTAACCATGCACTATTTTTTCACCTACTTGAAACCTAAACTGCCTTCTTAAAGTCTGGCCCTGTGGCAAAATGAACATGTTTATGGCCATAACACATAACTTGAAGAAATCCCTTATAGAACAAAGCTGTATACCCTACATAGAGTGAAAAAGATTTTTTTTTGGTCTGGCTATTCAAGGCTAGTTCTTCACACACAGCTTAGGGAAAAAGAAAAATAGACCCACACATCAATCCAGTGGTGTCTGAATAAGGGCCAGAGTCTGACAACACACTTTCCCAGGAAAAGCCCACGTACTGTAGCTCCAGCTCCAGCTCCAGCTCCTGTGTGATGAGTGAGGAGTGAGGAGGTCTCAGTGGGCTAGCAGTTATTCAGGCGCAGGGGGAGGAGGAGGAGGAGGAGGAATATAAAAGGGCAGAGTGGGGGAGGAAGTGATGCTATTTGTGTGCACTGTGTGACGATCAAACTACAGACAGTCACACTAACCTCTCAGTGTGAGTGTATGTGTGTGTGTGTGTGTGTTGGAGTGTGGGTGTGTGTGTGCGTATGTGTTGTGTGTGTGTGTGTGTGTGTGTGTGTGTGTGTGTGTGTGTGTGTGTGTGTGTGTGTGTGTGTGTGTATGTGTCCGCCATCCTCTGACAGCACCACACTGCAGAGAAAGAAAAGGAGTAAGGGGACGCCATGCTGCTGCAGAGCCTCCTCCTTTTTTTGACAGCTTTGCTCGTCACTCCTTTTGTTCATCCCTCGTTTTTTTTTTTTTTTTTTTTTTTTAGGGGATGGTGGTGCGATGCCATGCTACATGCTCTGTGTGTCAAGAAGAGGGCAGCAGCACTGTCACTGTGCCCCAACCACCCTCCTCTTCGAAAAAGCCCCAAACACACACACACACATGAGGAGTCACTGAGCCTCTATAACAGCAGATTTAATTGGTAATCACATGAAGGAATTCGAAGATGCTCAGATGAAACCCAGATAATAGGCCAGCATGGTATGTACTGTAATGAGGGAATCAAAGCTTATGGAAATAAAAACCAAAACACTGACAAAAACATCCAAACGTGTGTGTTACTCAAAAATCCCAAGGCTAGTCCATATCCGTCTGCAGTGGCATTCCGGGACTATTTACAGTGACCCACTTTCCAAGGGATTATATAAATATGAATGCAATTGAAATTACACTGGGAAAAACTGCCGTGCAGAGGAACAGGTGCTTGCTTGCATGATATAGACAGTGGTGAATAACCATACACAGAGCACCGTGGAGGAGGACTCCCTTTTGCACTGAATAATGCTACACTATTTTTAATGCATAGCTAATACCGGAAACGAGTGAAAAGGCACATGCTACCTTTCCCAGACGCACACAGCCTGGCCTTTTAGCAGGCTTTTTCAAGATTCCAATCATCAACCTGGCGGCGAATGTCACATATCAGCCTTTAAAATCAAAACACACGTGACTATTATGAAGAGGCCGAAGTGATGATGTCACACAGGCAGGCCAGAAATACATTATACATCAGAGAGCCAAATTAAAATGAAAGGAGGAAAAAGGCAACAGAAAAAGAGAGAGAGAAAGAGAGAGAAAGAGAGAAAAAAAAACTGTCAGTGAAATGTGCCGGAGGCAGCATCCCCCCGTCCTCCTGTCCACATGCGATACGTCAGAATGTGTGTCTTCACATTCCCACCCACTCGCTCCTATGATTCAACTCAGCCTGCATCAAGCGTGGGAGAGATGGAGAGACAGAGAGGAAGAGAGAGAACAAGAGAGAGAGAGAGAGAGAAAATGAGAAAGAGGGAGCAAGGAAGATAGCGATGCACAGAGAAATCGAGTAAAAGAAAACAAGAAGAAGAGGGAGAAAGAGAGAGCAAAAAGAGGGAGCGAGAGAGAGAGAGAGAGAGCGAGAGAGAGAGATAGAGAGAGAGAGAGTATTTTCATTGTCTCTCTTCAAAACTCGTCTCTCTTCTCTGCTGTGGAAGATCTGATATGTAAAGTGAGGGGGAAGGGCTGGAACTGGGGGTGGTTCAGCAGCAAAGCACAGCAGCACACTGCAACATTAGTCGCTGCAACTGGGGGAAAATGAGAGAGAGAAAGGAAGAGAAAGAGAGAGAGAGAAAGGAAGAGAAAGAGAGAGAGAGAAAGGAAGAGAAAGAGAGAGAGGGGGGGAGAAATGGCGACAGCATCACCACTGCAAACCAGGCTACAGATGAACTCTGCGGAAACTCTCTGGTGCACAGCATACACAGCATACACAGCATACCTCTGAATGAAAATAACCAGGCAATGACAGCAGCCAAAATAAACTCAGAGGATGCAATGGTATTAAAAAATGACACTGCCCTAAATAATAATGAAACGCAATAAACACATACATGCACACACAAGCATACCGGCACACATAAGCACACACACACACACACACACACACACACACACACACACACACACACACACACACACACACACACACACACACACACACAAACACACAAGCTCTTACACAAACCCCTATATAAAGGACAGCTCATAATTAGGACAGCCCTACAGCATCGCATCTAACCTATAGCCTACTGACTGACTGACTGACTGTACATTTATGGTTATAGGGGTTTTATTTGCAAAGCCACAGTGTCCACTGGACCTGTTATTTTATGATCACTCACCCACACGGGAGTGCTTGCCTGTATGCCTGCGCTACATGATAAATGCGCCTTGTAAAGCGCTACTGTTATAGCAATGGCCTGGCTCCATTCCAGAATAGCATGCGGTAGATATCAGACACTTGTGTTCCTCATGAACACTTCTCCTCAGGCAAGAGCTGTTTCATTAATGTGCTTCAGTACTTTCCTCTCAGCAAAAAAAAAAAAAAAAGAAAACAAGAAAAAAGAGGAGCAAACAACTATCAAAAGGCGGCAGCCTTAACCTCCACACACACACACACATACACACACACACACATACACACACACACAAATACACACACCCCACACCCCCGATGCAAATGCGCTCGCTTAATGTTGTCTGCCTACAGTTAGATGACTTGGAGGAGCGTGGAACTGCGTGATTTGCATAAACAGTGCTTTAGACTTAAACCAATGTTATGTAAAAAAAAAAAAGAAACCAAAAAACCTAAAACAAAAAAAAAGGCAAAACTAAGAGTTACGCCCAAGCAATCCCCAAACATGGACAGTTAATAAAAGGTTTTAAAGGCAGTTACTAATTGCAAACCAAACACAACTGGAATACATTTTTTCTCTGAATTCGTTTCTGTTCAGACAAATCACTGTGACATAAAATGGCTGGCTTCATCATGTATCCTGTATCAAAAATGATTTCAAACACAACATCATGAAAGGCAGTAGCACCTCTGATCAATTTTCCCAGACACAACACACATAGCGGCTGGTGCTATTTTCTACATAGCAGCAGCAACAACAAAAACAGGAAATAGCACATATGCACCTGAGAGTTTGGAGTCAATTACAGGTAGGTGTGACTCACACATCTAAAGGTCAGCAGAAAAGGAAAAGGAAAAGGTAAGGCCATGGCCAAGGCCACTTCCTTTAGCAGTCTTACACGTCCCTGCTCTTTTGAAGCTAATCAATGGCTACATGGGAAATGTAGTCTATTGTAGGACAAATGTAGGCCTAATGGATGTGATTTTTCCACAGATTACTCCATAAGCTGACTTGGTAAGATTATGTAATATCCTTCATAAGTTATTAACTAAGGATAGGTCAATGTTCAAACATGTCAGCAGAAAAAAAGGAGGAGGAAGTCTTTTTTTTTTTTTTTTTGAAGTCATCGAGGCAGGCGTGGCGGAGATGGAGGGGGAAACTCATTCATTGGACATGATGGACGTGAGACGCTCAAGACGCCACTTCGGATGGCGCATGCTAATCTCTTTTGCTGCCGCAGTGAGTGAGACACCCTGCCACGGACTGACGGACGAGCCTGCGGCTCCACGCTGTGAGCGCACAAGAGAGCACACACGTGAAGCATGCAGCCCTACATGTCTAGGCCCATAGAATCGGACTTAAGGGGGTGTTTGAGGGGGGATTAATCGTCTTGCACATTTATATAAGATACATGCAGGGGGGAAATACGTCAGCTGTGGGAAAAGAAAAGGAGAGCCATAGTGGGAGATGGACATGAAAAGGAGAGGTGGAGGGGAAAAAAGGAAACAAGAGCAAGAGAGAAAGAGGGAGAGAGGGGGGGGATAAAGACAGAGGGAGGGAGGGAGAGAGAGAGAGAGAGAGAGAGAGAGAGAGAGAGAGAGAGAGAGAGAGATTGAGAGAGAGAGAGAGAGAGAGAATGAGAGAGTGGGAGAGGGTAGACAGAGAGCGGCGGCCTTTTCAGATTGGAAGAGTTTGACTTAATCCATCTTGGGAGCTCTCGGTTTTGCTAATTACCCCTCAGAAAACAGAAGGCTCTTCACAAGGACTTGTATTGCTGCTGCAGCAGCAGCAGCAGCAGCGAGAGAGAGAGAGCCACCATCTCTTGGGCTCTGTGCAAAAGGGCAGCGAAATCACCAAGCAGTCCCCTTCCCCATGGAAACAGAGGCAAAAATGTGCCACGCCGGATAAGGCTTAGCATCTACAGTACAGCACTGCTGCAGGAGCACAGACACACAGGGGCTGATTCATTCAATAAGCACACACAGCTACAGTGCTTTCTCCTTCTCTAGGATATCCACCCCAAACACACACAGTATACTATGCCCGGCTAATGCACCTGTGCATAATCTCCCTCCTCGGCTCTTTCAGGTGTATATAAGCCGAGCACTCTCACCTGATGGCTGAATGTCTCCTGCTGGCAAACGAGACTGAAAATTAACAGTATTATGTGACAACCCCCATGGTGAGGCTCATTATTGCAGAGAGGGGCTGATAGCACATGCATAATGACGGTCATGTGCACAGAGAGATGCTCGCCAAACGTTCAGTCAGTGGCAGCAACCGTGCATCGTTAGAATGATTAGCTACAGCGTGTGGATTAGAAGTCCCTGAAGTAGTCAGCTATCATTTCAGGGACATCAAAAAACCGACAGGATGTTTTTTTTTAACTTTGTGCTCAGGTCCTTCAGGTCATCTCTTATTTGGGGGTGTCTGGGGAGATCTGTTTGAAGCTGTTCTAGGAGTATTTCTTGGGAATGCCTTTCACTGAGAATATGAGAGACTAGGCCATACATACATACACTGATATCTGAATGGACTCAGTTTTTCAGTCATAGCTGGTGTGAGTTCTCTCTTTCACTCTCTCTCTTTCTCTCTCTCTCGTGTTATAACTGGTTCTGTACTACTCTTTATGCCTTGTCATTCTCTAAGACTTCTTCAAGAATATTATCTGTATATGGAGCAATGGATTTATTTCTCCACATGTGAATGAAGGACTTATGTAGACAGCAAAGTCTTGCTCAGCTCCCTCCATCGGTCTTCGGCATTTCACAATAAGCTGCTTCATGGGTCATTTTTACATTTGATTTCAAATGTTTTGTGAGGGAACTACACTGGGGAAATATTTAACCAACCAACAACATGAGCAAATGCTCATCTTGTAACATGATATTCACTGGTACAAAGCTAAATGACTCCAAATAAATCAATGTATTGTGTCAATGATCCAAGAGATCATTGACTCTTTTCAACTGATTAGGAATAGTCACAATTTTATGACTATTTCATTTATTTTATTGGACTTGTAATCCAATTACTCACCACAATCAGTTTACAAAGATCCCTATGAATAATTTTTCCTGCCTACTATGACTCATTTGTGAGTTGCCACAGATAAACTCTTGTAAATACAGTATATGGATGCAAATGAAATAATCATCAGTATGTCATTAGTTGACTGCTCTTCAGCAATGTCTTCAAGCTGACTGCAGTACTTCCTAATCCATAAAGTGTGCAATCCACATCCTCTTTCTCTCATTGGATAAACAAGGCGCTGCTGTCACAGCTTATGCACACTAGTCTTGGTGACCAATGACCTTCTGGTCATGATTGCTTTGTTCAGTGCTGCATGAATGATGGCTTGCTGTGGACGACTCAATTTGCTTTCTCCTGCTCAATGCAGACATGTCTCCCCAGCCCCCCCAACAACACCCTTCCAAACACACACACACACACACACACACACACACACACACACACACACACACACACACACACACACCCCCTTCCCCCTACCCTCTTCCTCCCTCCCTCCCTCCCTCCATGCTCATCAGCTGTGACTGCTGGATTAAAATATGGGCTTCCATGTCACACACACAAAGCCTTTCATCTGCATTTGATCAAAGGGAAAAATTCAAGCGTGGTGCGGAAACTTGCACAGGACTCGCTATCGCTGCTCGACACTCCACTGTGATGCTGGGGAGAGTGAGGTACAAAGAGACAACGCACCTTTTAATCTGCATGCTGCTGACATAAATGACTTTTGCCAACCAAAATGACTTGCAGGAAAGGCAAAGAGAACTCTGGCAGCACAGGTAAGAAATGAAGCACACCTGCTTCCTGGTTTGAGGACTTTAGAATTTGAAGCTGGGCTTTAGAGCTGAAGACCCCAATACTTTTGCATGAATCTAATGCAAACCAAACTTAGGTGGAAGAGTATGACTATATTTACTCACACTTAGCATTCACATGGCCTATTCAACCCTAATGAGACACTGCACCAGTCCATGGCCCAAAGGAGAGAAAAGCAAAAAGGAAAAAGGATGAGAGAAAATGTGTACAGAATAGTGAACTGGCAACTAGTACTAACTCAATGGGGCACAGAAACCCACTTTAAGTTTCACTTTCCTGTGACCCACTCAGTTAAGGATATTTGCTATTCCATTTGTGTTGTGTCAGATGTTCTTATTCTTTTCCCTACAGATACTTCCCCTCAGTGACCTGAAACATAAGGGCTATGGATTGAATCAAACTCTATTTCTCCCTTAAATTGCAACCACTCTCAGGTCATTCATAGCATACTGGTAGACACCTCAGCTGAAGAGGTTTCCACAAGGTCAAATGCACTTAGAGAAGTCCAACAGAACTGCTAACATCAGATCACAATGCACAAAGAATATGAAGATGTTCAATAACGATTCAGCTGGAGAAGCAGCAATGCTAAATATGAAGCCACAAGTAGAAATCACTTGTGCTTCATGTTTGTGTTTCATGGAATGACTCATTCTTCAGCTTTGTTTGCTTAAAGACTATTGATCAGTTCAGCATAAAATAGCCACTCTCATCACCACACTTTGCCACATGCTGAGCTGTCTTTGACCTCATCCACCCCCATCACTGGTCTCTTGACTTCATATTGAGGGCCATTACTTATTTTAAAACAGGAGCAGCATGCCATTATTTTGCTCGGTAGTCTTTTTTGCCCTCAACGGTGCTTTCCAGGCATCGGTACCTTGAGTGCTCTATCCCCCTTAAATCTAGGTTTAGGGTGAGGGTGAAAGTGGTTAGGGTTAGGAGTGGGTTTTAGGTAGGGCCTTGCAGGCAGAGGTGCCTGGGAGGTGCCATTGAGGGCAAAAAATTACAATTGAGCCTTTATTTAATCTATGACCATGTCCTAAAAATGTCCTCAAAATATCGCCAACAGCAGTAGCCCTCCGCTTCTTGTTCCATATTTTCTGAAGTAAGATACCTAAAATCAGAAGGCAAAATAAAGAGTATCTGGTTAAAATTTAATGAGCTGAGCTATGGCTATGGGCAAATGGAACACCCGTTCCAAATGAGTGACTGTCTGACCACGTGCTTCACCTTCTGGTGCACTTTGGGGGAAAAAAATAACACCAGTCGCCAGTGCCAAGAGCCGGCCTGTTTTCCACCTCATGCTGAAAGCATTGCTCCATTTTTCCTCTGCAAAAACAAATACATATATGGCATGGCTTAAGAAGGCTTCCTGTGAAATTTGCCACCGAGGGCTTATGATTAGTATAAATTGTCCCAAGCTTTTGGAATAATGTCAATGTGGAGCTTTTTTTTTGCCTCAGCCGTGGTTAAGGTAAGAGACTGCCAGTCATGAGTTTAGATCAGAGAGGACTCCCTGTGTCCACACAAAGTACAACTGATACAAAAAATGTTGTTGGGAATAAAAGGTTAAACATCTTGCAGCAAAAACAAGAGGCTGCATCAGCATGAAAGGGGATTATATTCTTGTGATGTTTGCTTAGGGGACTGCAACAGCCTTCAAACTGAATATGGAATGTTGCCTGGATGCCAAAACCGAATCTGCATCCCCCTAGCCAGATGTCCCCTTGTCCTCCACCTTCACTGAAGCCTTTAGGACATATCTGCCATGTTTGTCTCTGCCAGGGTTTATCAGATTCCCTCCACTTCCACTTGGCGCTTCCCCTTTCTCCCTTTTTCTCTCAATTGATCCAATCTTCTTCCTGCTCTGTGATATAATCTCTTCTGTTCAATTAATGAACACTCTTTCCCGGGATTCTACTCATATCTCTGTCTCACTGATCACCCAGTCAATGCTAATGTAACTTTCACACAGACTGCTAGCTTACTTCCATACTAATAACTGACAAATCTAGCTTACTTCCATACTAATAACTGACAAATCTAGCATACTTCCACACTAATAACTGACAAAGCTAAAGGCTCTAACATTTGTTCAGACACTTCCATCTTAAGGCAACATGCTGTACAAAACATTAGTTAGGAATGTATTAGCCCAACTGCTTACAACGTTTAATACAGGGCAGGTATTTTTCATGATTCAGTGTTCTGAGACAAACTACATTTTCATACAATTGATATAAGAATATACACAGTCTGAAAAGGCTGAAGTGTTCTATAACAAAATAACACAATTGTATGGAATTATGTTTGTATCAGTGTGCAAGTGTGAGTTTCAGTGTGTGTGTGTGTGTGTGCGTGCATGCGCGTGTGTGTGCTGCGCTAGCAATGGTCATAATAATTACTTTTGACACATGGTCAATAGGCAAAGGATGACAGATTATTTATAACTCTGCAATCTCCGATTTTAGACCTTTGGGATTTTCCATTTAATTTCCCTAGGATAAAAAAAAATAAAAAATAAAAAAATCTGCTGGCTACAACTGTTTACACTGATCAAAGAATATTTGGACGGATAGCCAGTATGGATGCACTCAAGGATGTCTATCAAATTCCACATTAGTGCACTGACACCTGTGAGTCCATGTGCCGGCTGAGCAGAAGTGTGCAGTCAGGGCCGCACTAGCTCCAGTGGTCCTTTATCAGCGCGTGTCAGACCCTCTGTGTCAGGCCATGTGCCTCAAGATAACTAAACAGCCAGAATCACATACACTCACACACACACACACACACACACACACACACACACACACACACACACACACACACACACACACACACACACACAGCGAGGGCCGCTATCTGGATTTCTCCAGGGGTGGAAACAGCCTCCACTATCAGATCATTCTTCAGACTGCTGTACTTCCAGGTTAATCCACAGCTCCTAAGTCGAAGCAGGCTCTATCAGGGGCGGCCTGGGGGTTGAGTTGCCGTAGCGTCACAGCCTCGTGGCTACCTCTCCCTTCGCCCAGCTGCACCACACCTGCAGGCAGATGCATATGCCCACTCCACTCCTTTCTAAATTACAGCTGATTACAGAGACCCTGAGCAGCAGCCTACCAAATATACTCAGTGCCTTGCAAACTTTGACTAGCTGTACTGTATAACAACACACACACACAAAAAAAACATCAAGGTCCTAAACAACAATATTCAAATCCCACTTCATGAATGCTAATCATCTCAAACGGCAAAATATCTCTTTTGGGCAAAGATATTAAAATCAGAACTATAAAAAACTGAGGCCAATAAAAACAGGAGCATTATTTCCTAGGGGTTTTGCCTTATCAAATATGTTTGACACCATTAGTGCTGCATCAGGAGATAAGGCTCCTGATTGCATAAGCACTACAAGACATAGAATGAAAGGAATATGATGGTGTTTGACAGACGTCGCTAGAGATGTGCTGTCCATATATTACCGTCATGTTGCCTCTAAAACACCCTCCGATGGGGCATATGTAATATGCATGCAGTTTTTTCACTGTACATGATTGCAACACTCTCTCTTACACTACAAGCAAAAAAGCGCCTTTACATTGTATTCCTAGTATATGTTTACCTCACTCACGTCAGATCATGCGCTACGTAACTTTCGTAAGGCACTTCCGCGCAACGATCTGATGTCGAAGCCCTTCAGAGCCATTTCAAGCCATTTATTCTCTAACCGGACCAATCAGGGCTGCTGGCTGCTGTAGAGGGTGTGACGTAGCGAAGAAGCAACTGTTTTGAATCCAACCAATCCAACAAACGTAACCAGCGTCATCGGTTGGTTTCGATGTGGTTGGCTGAAGTGTACGTCAATTAAATTGATGGACAAGCCGTTTGTCCAGTTAGATTCAAGGATTTCTGGCTCCTGAAATAAATCGTCTATCGCTGAGGATCAGATGTTCGCGCGTAGCGCTACATCTGACGTGAGTGAGGTAAAGTATATGTAGCTTCTATTAGAATCAGCTTGGCTTGGAAAGGTTCGATTTTTACAGCACTGTCATTTCCACATCCTATGGCTCAACAGAAGACATTGGAACAATCTATTTATTGGTTCCAGTCTTCCACCATCAAAAATAAAAGTAGCTTTCAATCCAGTGTCAACACCTCTTCAGAAAATGATTGGTATAGCTTTTCAGAAGCCTTTCCAATTCGACCACCATAATTGGAGAAGGGTTTGTGTATTGTGTGTGTGTGCGAGTGTGAGAGAAAGAGTGAATGTATGTGTCAGTGTGTGTGTGTGTGTGTGTGTGTGTGTGTGTGTGTGTGTGTGTGTGTGTGTGTGTGTGTGTGTGTGTGTGTGTGTGTGTGTGTGTTGTGCCCAATTCGCCATACTTTCACCCATTTAGTTTCAATGGGTACTACTTCCCTTGGAGTGATTGCACAGGGAGTATTGTATTACAAATCGGCTATGGCATTACTAGGAGCCACACTGGTGGTGTGTGTATGTGTGTGTGTGTGTGTGTGTGTGTGTGTGTGTGTGTGTGTGTGTGTGTGTGTGTGTGTGTTGTGTGTGTTTGTGGGGCATTTAGCATTACCATATTAAAACCTTTATACTGACAAAGTACATATTTGTGATAATGCCAAAAAGAAAAAAAAAATCACAAGTTACAGAAGATAAAAAAATAATAATTTTTGGAATTCCAAAGAGCAAAACAGCCAGTTGAATATTATGCTAAGAGAGACTATGGTCGCTGCCTGTGTCCACTATTAGCATGTCTTTAAAAACATAGGCCAACACCTCAGTGGTTTAATGTACCATTTTCATGCGCCACATTCTCCATTAATATAGTAACTCAGTACAAAGAAACACTAATTAGTGTGCCAACCATGTAGAAGGTACAATGCTAAAGTGGGGAGCACCAGGAGAAATGGGATTTGGCAGGAGCGGGGCTTGTGAAAGACACAGGGATCACAGGACTGGCACAGACTACAGTGGATTTCCTCTAGCGTTTAGAAGCAGAAAAAACTATCAAAGAACCAGAAGAGTCATAGACAATTTCTAAAGATGTCCTTTAGAAGAATGGGTTGAGATAAAAGTATATGTTTGGTCATTTATGTGATGTGCTGAAATATGCTTTCTTGTGACCTCCAACATTCCTGAGTATTATGTTGTACAGTGTGTGTGACCAGGGACATGCCGAGTACAACTGGATCACCGGTAGACTGATAATAGACCAGCCGTGGCTATCGCTTGTTGGAGGTGTTTAAATTCAAAAAGATAGATTCATCCCTTGACTTAACTTATACTTTCCTTGCTCTGCTTTCACAACTCCTCCCTCTGAGTTGGCTGATTGGCCAGGTTAAAATGCCTCCTGAGAAAGTGAGCCTAATGGGACCAACTTCAGAAGTAGCGCTGCAGGGACTCGGGAGATGATAATCAAGCAGAATTGTGTAGGAAGGCATAGCCAGGCTAAATCACTAGTCAGACACCTTACATTCCAAACCCAGCTGCCTCTACCTATATGGGGCTTCACATTCTTGTACGAAAACAAAATACTGATTTCCCAAACATAAACTGCACTTTGTATTTTATGTTCTTATGCAAAGTAAGGAAAGAACGAACAAAAAACAACCACATACTGTAGATGTACTCAATAAAGTAATAGCAGTTGACTTAAATTTACATTGATTTCCCTAGTACATGATTCCCATTGCAATCCCATTGTCTTCCCCCATGCATGCATTCATTAATCAATTTTGCAAAATCGATGCAACAACATTGATTAATAATCAGGAAATTATGGTAACAAGCACACACAAAGACACATCATACATTTGAACAAATGTGATTTTATGGAATGTGTCCTTCAATATCTCATAAACATACTGGCATGCTGTAACTGGGATTTTCAGATAGATTACATTTATAGATTAGGACCTGTGACGTACTTGGTAAGGCGTATGTAAGAATGGCATAACAAAAAGTCAAGGGATAAGTTACTTGCCTACTTATTGCATTAGTATGCTACAATAACACATACTGTATCACATGAAAGCTCTCTGCTTTATCTGTCCATCACCTTCCCTGATCCCTGGTCTAATTAAAATAGCCTATTGTGCTTCTTACACACCGCCTATATATTAAGTTTATGTTGTGCATTTTTGAAGAATCAATGAACAGCCCTATCATTAGATAAATTACACTTTTCATACCATTTCAGCTTTAAATTCAGGTGTAATATTTGTGTTATTCCAACATACTTACTGTAAGCAGTAAGTACTCTATCATTTATGTCTTGATACTTTTTGTTATGTTGTTTTTGCCTACTCCTTACTCAATCCTTCACAGGCTGTGGTCTAAGGCTGTGATCTATTCTGCAACAACACTAAGCGTACATAGTACATAAACTACCAAAAACATGGCGGGTTATGGTGGTGCTTCATCTTTCTGGCAGTTACACAAAAAGCAATTAGAAACACTAGATTATGGAATGAGAGAAACCAGAATTTATATTGATCGGCAAAGCTTCCTGGCGATAGGACCAGCGTATTGTGAAGCATTCAACAATCCAAAAGTGAAAGCCATGAGAAGACATAAAACTACTCACCCTGTTTAACTGGACATTTTAAAATGGTCAGGACTGGTACATTGAAATTCCAGTGAATCAGTCCCCACACCAACACAGTTCACTGTAAAAACAAAACAAAACAAAAAAAAGAAACAATCATTATCAGCAACAACAAGCAAACAAACAGAAAATGAACAAATAGCTGAGCAGTGTCTACCAAAAAAGCAACGCCTTAATAAAACTGAAATGCGTCCTTCTGATTTGATTTAGGTGTGTGCGTCAGTGGCGGCAGCGTTGTGTGACAGACAGACAGGAGGGAGAAATGAGAGATGAGATTAAAGCCAACACGCGCTGGGAGGTTAATAAAAAAATCAGCAGAGGTGGGCTATGGCTAACAGCGCTCACAGAACAGAACAGTAAGAGTACAGAACAGCAACACTGCACTCTCTACTGTCTCAATGTTTCCTTCTCTGTGAGCCACGGCAGGTACTGTTGTACATACACTATGTTTGTCGGAAGACTCTAAATATCTGGAATTCTCTGCCGTGATTGTTATCAAGTCCCCTGTACAGTAGCCTCAAGCGATTTCACAAATATAGGAATGTTTCTGGTGACGCTTTTTTTGCAATAGACTATTTGTTCAGTAGTCATACATGTATTATACATGGAAGTATGCACTTAATCAACATTGAAAACATATTTTCAGGAGAGAGAAAGGCGATTATATAGTTTCATCCAGTGTTGTCCCAATGTTACCCCTCATCAACTTCATGTTTTTCTTTTTTTTCACTCCACATTTCAGTTGATGGGCAGGTGCATGAATTTTTCAAGGAATGTTCCAGAACTGCTTTTTCATTCATATTCAGATCTGCTGAATCATGAACCCACCCAACCCCCAATGCCCAACCCCACCCCCACAAAAATCCCCAAGGAGCGACACAACGCACTGTGATTTGGGGCGGATATTGCACGTGGTGGTACATGAAGAAGATGAAGAGATAAACTGGTCGCACGAAACCCAAAATGAATGAATATGCCTTTGATTAAGCAGGCTGGCACTGCCTCGGGATGTTGATGCAGAAGCAGGCGCTTTAGCGAGCCTCTGCAGTGTTCGTATGGACAAGCATCATTGGCTTTGATCGTTAGATGGAGCCTCTGATGAGACCCAATAATGCAAATGGGGAAAATTGCCTACTGAATGTGAAGCTCTCACTGACTCAGGGTGTGAGGATGTGTGTGTGTGTGTGTGTGAGAGAGAGGTCTGTGTGTGTGTATGTGCATGCTGAATAGAGGGGAGAAACTGATTTCCTTGAAGAGCTGAAATGTCATTTCCACCCCATTGTACAGCCCTAGCACTGGCTGGTAAACTGATGGACTCATTAACTGGGACAATCAGGGTGGGTCAGTGACGCCTGACACACATGTGGCCTAGAACATGAATCAACATTGATCCATTTGGACATGTGAAACATACAACACAAGCCCACAGTTGTCTGTGCCGAGGGCGCGTTAAGGTGGCCATCAAGTGAAGGCATTATTTACTTTATGGATAACATCACTGGACTACAATCACCTGATCATGGCACCAGCACACACACACACACACACACACACACACACACACACACACACACACACACACACACACACACACACACACACAACACCAGGGAGATTTAATCATTTTTATAGATGAATAGGGCCGATAGATAATACAGAAAACAGAGTGTGCAGTGCAGTCACATTGTACAGTCATGCTTTTAAAACACCCGAGAGGTGTACGGTGGCCCAGTGGGACTCTCATATTCTCTGTGACAAGGAGATGAAATTTGCATAAACTTAATTGTCGACCATTTGCGGCGTTTTATTGGTGTGGCTTCTCTCTCAGTGCTAAAGTGTTGTGTATGTGTGCAATGTACTACTACAGTAAGTGTATTGTACAGAACTGTGTGTGCTTGTGTCTGTGTTTGTACAGTGCTAATGTCTTTTTGTATGTATGGGTATGTATGTGTATGTATATGCGTGTGTGTGTGTATGTGTGTGTGTGTGTCTGTACAACTGTTTATTGTATTAATGTGTATGTATGTTTGTGTACGTGTGTGTGTGTGTGTGTGTGTGTGTGTGCGTGAATGCGTGCCTGCTATGTATGCATGCCTGTGTGAGTGTGTGTGTGCATGCACAGGCTTATAAATGTGGCCGGCGGCGGGAGAAAGAGACTGATGGAGATAATGGAGAGTCCACATCTATTATGCTCTGGCACTGCTAGGCTAGGCTAGGCTAGCCCTGCTCCAGCTCGTGCGCCGCTGACTGAGGGAATATTAAAGGAGTGACATAATGAGGAAATACGGCCCAGAAGAGCACAGCGCGCCCGCCGCCTGCAGCAGCATCTAGTCAGTCAGTCAGACAGACAGACAGACAGACAGCCAGCCTGGCTGATGCATGGGCTCTGCTCTGCCTGCACACCTCCACCCCCTCCCCCACTCCCACCTCCACCCCCCAGCAAATGACTGCCGGATGCGGCCGCAATATGTTCACTTTGGGGGCTTCGACTTCCAAGCGTGTGGGCGTTGGGGATGGGAGGAGGAGCGGAGGCTTGGATTGCTGGGGAGGGAGGATATTCCTCCAGGAAATCTTAGAAGTAGTTGAGAGGCTCTTCAATGGAGTGGTTCGGTACAATGAACAGTGGAGGAAAGATGAGATAGGCCTATATTGTACTTTTCTCTCTCTCTCCCCCCATCTCCTTTCTGGCATATGCAGTCATCCTTATGGACCCAGGCCCTGTCTATTTCTGTTTCAGCTCTAGTCGGGCACCATCTCCCAAAATATCTCAAACCCATCTACCCTTGGCAGGCAAACTCTCTAATAGGATTATCACTGCCCAAGAAAAAAAAACAATAATGTGTGTGATAATTAAAAGTTAATTACATTTTAATATTCCTGAATGTGCCTTTATGTTATGTGTGTGTGTGTGTGTGTGTGTGTGTGTGTGTGTGTGTGTGTGTGTGTGTGTGTGTGTGTGTGTCTGTGTGTGTGTGTGTCTGTGTGTGTGTGTGTGTGTGTGTGTGTGTGTGTGTGTGTGTGTGTGTGTGTTGTGTGTGTGTGTGTGCCTGCGTGTGTGCGCATATGGGTGCCTATGTGTGCGTGCCCATGTGTGTGTGTGTGTGTGTGTGTGTGTGTGTGTGGTGGCAGGAGAGATGGCAAGCATAAGTGGCAGCAGCTGCCGGGGATCATTGTGTGAGTGAAGTCAGATGCTGATAACATGCCTCACTTTTCAGGCCGCTGCACCGCACCACACAGCACCGCACCGCACTGCTCCGCTCCGCTCCACACTCTGCACAGACACTGCTAAACCGTCATCACGCTACTGATCCGTGCCACTGTTGGTTCTGGAGCTAATTTGTTCGTCAGGGTTAATTTGACACATGTTACCGGCAGTTACAAAAGTGGAAGAGAGAGAGAGAGGGGAAGAGAGAGAGAGAATTTCTTTTTAGCAAAAATACTGGTTAAGTTCTGAAAATAGATAACAGACCAAAATCTGACATGTTTAAACATTTTGAATAGATTAGAAAACTATCAATTCCTGGACATGTAAAAAGACCGTGACTTACATCATCAAATAGGATTCTGAGTCTGGATACCTAACGGTCATAATCAACCCTTTCAACAAATGGGAGATCAAAAAGGGGTGAGATCAAATCAAAATGTCTCTGCTTTTTCTTCCTTGATTTTGATGAACTAGAATGAGAACTTCTGGTACAACGTTTACTGACTAGCCAAACAGAAGTCAACGCTAGGCTAGAGAAAGACAGTTTACTTTCAGTTTTGCATTCCTGTGTCCTGTTTAGTTAGCATTAGCTACTGGATTGTAAATTCGGTCTTTTTAAAAAAGTCTTTTCAACAACCTCAAACATCAGGGCTATGGGGTGAATGGCATTTGACAACTGCTTTAATATTGTCTTGATGGTTGAGGATAATGTTTTCAGCCAAATAACACAAAAAATTCTTGCTTTGAATAAAATCCATATTTTGTGTTCATAATGATAAAGAAATCAGTCCAGTCAACCCAGTATTCTGTAGTGGTTGTGCTAAAGAAAAACAGAATACAGTACGTAGAATCCACAGGAAAATTCTCCAATCCCACAATTCCACCACCAACCAACATTCATGACAGAGTGATCATACTCTTACTTCCGCCCTCCCTGATGCCACATCTTCCCCGACACCCACCCCATACCACCCAACACTGTAACACACACCAAACACACACTCTGATCCCCGCCGTGATTTGAACATGAAATCTCCCGTGTGTGGGAGGTGCGTTGCTCTTCTTCTGTTCTAAAGGAAGACTCAGACAGGGCTGAAGACAGAACAAGCAGAGCCCACAGCGAGCGGTCCTGCTGGCAGCGTCAGCATCGAACAGATGTCTCCCTGAGAGGGCTGCTTTTTTTGTGTGAGTGGATGTGTGTGTGTGTGTGTGTGTGTGTGTGTGTGTGTGTGTGTGTGTGTGTGTGTGAGTGTGTGTGTGTGTATGTGTGTGTGTGAGTGTGTGTGTGTGTGTGTGTGTGTGTGTGTGTGTGTGTGTGTGTGTGTGCGTAGTTGGGGGAGCAATGAGGATTATGTGGTGCGTGTGAAAAGAATGACTCCGAGGGATTTTCATCAGCAAGCCTCGGCCTTCGACCCGCTGTGCACGCTCCCTCAACCTCCTCATCCAACTACCACCAAACCATTCGCTCACAGAAGATGCTTCCAAGTGTGTGTGTGTGTGTGTGTGTGTGTGTGTGTGTGTGTGTGTGTGTGTGTGTGTGTGTGTGTGTGTGGGCATGTGTGCACTAATGACAAAGCTTGCGCACAATGAACATACTGGGATAATGGACCATGAAATTCAAACAATAAATTCACCACTGCTCTTACATGGAAACTCTACAACCATCTGCATGAAACAGACACACACACACACACACACACACACACACACACACACACACACACACACACACAAAAAGAAGAAATCTGGAGGCAGTGTATTGCTGTTCCTTCGATTCATATGGTGGAATCCAGGCGGTATCCACTGAAGCGCCCCTGACATTTGCTTGTGTTGCTAACCTTTCTGGAGGTCCATCATCCTACTGGGAGCACCCTTGGGGCTGCTTCCTCACTCACAACAGTAGCATTGGCCCCCACAGCTGTGGTTGCGAGGCTAGGTTTACTGTATGTTTACTGCGGGACCCAGGTGACTCACGCGGGCACACATCTTGAGCAATCCGAGAGCCAACAATCCAACACCCCCACCCCCCTCTCTCCCTTGTGCTAATGACCTGGCATGAGTCACACTGTAATAACTGATGCAATTAAGCCGAGGCGATGATGCCTGTTCGCCATGTGTTATTGGCTTATTATCACGAGGTTAACACTAACAAAACGATTAGCTTTTTAAAGCCAAAAGCCTGACATTAGATTTTTGCTTTTCTGGTTTGTTGTTTTTTTGTTTTTTGTTAGGAAAACTAATGAAAGCCAAAATTATGGCCTTGGGGAAAAGGTCTCTACGGCTGTGTGACTAGTTCATTTTTGTTTCATTTTATTTTATTTAAAAAAAAACACACACAAAAAACAAAAACAACAACAACAACAAAAAAACCCAGATGTTTTCCAAGGGTACTTTCTGTGGGTGGGGGGAAAACACATGGCATTAATTATTTATATTTCAATTTCCTTTCATCTCCACTTTTTGCTTTGGCTCTTGGAGATTGGGACTGGTAAATGGCAGCTATAGGGCTGTTGTGTGACTGCCGATGCACAAATGCAATAAGCTCTCTATGTCACATCTGAGCACAGAGATAAGGCAGCATCAGCCACTGGGGACCAAGAGGCTATTGAATGAGCAGTTAGCATAACATTGCTTTGACCAGTCGGAGAGGGAATTCATAAAGGCAAGACAGACAGCAGAGAAATGAAAAAAAAAAAGTTATTGTGTGTGTGTGTGTGTGTGTGTGTGTGTGTGTGTGTGTGTGTGTGCGTGCGTGCGTGCGTGCGTGCGTGTGTGTGTGTGTGTGTGTATATGGATGAATGAGACCGAATTGAAGTGTGGCTTGGAGAGGTGTCAACAGATGACAGGAAATGCCCCCTCCAGGAAGAAGAGCCCTGTGACTCTGGGATCAATAGAACTCTCAGCCGGAAGACTCCAGCAGGGGGGGGGTGTAAATGAGAGAGTGAGAGAGAGAGAGAGTGAGTGAGAGAGCGAGAGTGAGTGAGAGTGAGTGAGAGAGAGAGAGAGAGATGGCGAGAGAGAGAGTGAGAGAGAGAGAGAGAGAGAGAGAGAGAGAGAGAGCGAGCGAGAGGGGCCAGGGGAGGGTGTCAGGTTGGTAAGTGGGTGTGTGACCAGAAAGAGGGCTGTCGAGGCAGGTGGTGCCAATCACACGTTCTGTTCTGACGTGCAAATGGCAGGCAGGCAAGCAGGCAGGCAGTGGGAGTGGGAGTGGGAGTGGGCTTGGGTTTGGCCTCAGATTGGAAGCCAGATTGGGATGAGCCAGAGCAGAGCTCCTCCATACACAGCTGACGACTGGGAGGCCACATCAGCACCCAATCCCCACACACACCCAGGCCTCGCCATCCCACACCTCTAGGTTCACTTCACCCCGACCAGCAACACACATATACGCACTAGTTTACGCACATAATTAAAGTGGGGCTAGAATCCCTGAAAAGCTGCAGAGGGATTTCAGGTGAGCCAGGTGCTTCACAGCTGCAACTCACAGTGCATGGAGATTTAGTCTGCCAAACACAACACACCCGGCAGGGAGAGGCAGACGCAAAGACAAAAAAAAAACAAAAAAACAATCCCCCCTCCCCTTCCCCCCAACGCCACACCTTCACCCTTGCACACTACTGCCAGTCAGCAGGCTCAGGCTCTGTTGCTTATAGATTAGATTTTATTTAGACAAGAAAACGTGGTCTGAGGGCTCCGGCTTGTGGTTACATGTTAACGATTTATTGAAAAACAATTAAAGCCCATCTGAAAGATGAGTGTAAGTAGCTATTGACACACACACACACACACACACACAAAGACGGACTGACCTACAGTAATGCCTTGAGCATACACATAAACCAGGCACTTTTTATATCCACATAAAACAGCCAAAATCTAGGAAATGCTGCTGAGAACAGATCAATCACACAGATGGCCATGTTGGCCAATCAGAGATCAGAAAATATTCTAAACAAAGGATTAAACGTCATGTGATGTGAGACAAGCCCAGTTTCCCTTTCTACAAGCACACCGAGAGTGAGTTCACATCCAGCTCAAGGGAGAAAACACTGGAGCAGAACATTTCTGGAGTGGAGCAGCCATGTCCTCCTGGTTACTGTAGGTCCTCATTCTTGTGGCCTAGGGGTGGTGGATGTGATGGCCAACCCATAGGAAATATGGAGGGCGAGGAGTTGGATGAACATCACTCCACATCCACAGCTATGGATCCCTTGAGCAAGGCACCTCGCCCCTCAATGTTCCCGGGATGTCACAGTAGCAGACCTAAACAGTACTTGTATAATTTGCCTTTGTACAATGCTACCCAGTGTTACATGTATGAATAAAAATGGCCCTCCTCCAACTCAAGATAACAGCTCTCTAATATCTGATTATTTGACTGCAAAGCATGTTTTCAAGCCATGATTTCTTAGTCTTGTTGTTTAAATTACCACTTCAAATTTAAATGTAATAAGGTTGTTAAAAATAACGGTTTGGACATGCCTTTCACAGCGCAAGTTAATGGGATAGTCCCCAATCTATAGATAGATAGATGTATAGATCAATCTATAGACCAAGCAGTGTCAGACAGGAGATTCTACCAACAGAATATCTGTCACTTATTGAATCAGTAATCAGTTACATCACATCCCAGTACAACTTCCGATTACAGTGAAGTTAGAAAAAAATGAGCATGAAAAATACAAATGATAACTGGCACCTCAGACTTCTACTGTGAAGCAGTGGGGAAAAGGCAGCTTCAGTCACAAAAAAATGATTTCTCCCACCTACATCATCCTTTCATTTCAGATACTTCAATCAGGCAGATGCTCTAGAGCTCCCCTGTACAGAGAGAAACCCTACAAAAGTTCTTTCATTCCCTGTGCAAGACATTTCAAACATGCACATACACTATAGAATGGCTTTTTTTTAACCCTAACCCCTCTTTGACCAAGACAATCATTAAATTAGCAATGCATGAGAACAAAGTGGCTGAAATGCATGAAAAGGTTCAAACATCCAAGGCGTGTTTGTTCCAAATCTGTTATGTCACAGCTGCGCTATGGCTGCATCTATGCATTCTGTCTCTGATAATGGGGTACTTTTTTTGTCAAGACCTCTTTCAAGGTGTAAATAAGCCTTTAGACAACAAACTGAGGATGAAACAACAGTTTGAACGCAGCGCAGATGGAGGACACGGTAACAAGGGAAAATCTGCTGGATATCAATTGCAAATTGTAAGCTAATTTAGCAGTGCAAGGGCAAAAATCTGCAGGCTGGCTGATTCCTCTTACTGGCATACTAAGAGCCTGTGGGGTTTGTGGTTGACGGCTGAGACAAAGGCTGGCCCAGAGGGAGAGGGGGAATGAGGAAGAGGAGGTCACACCTGGCGGTGTCGGAGAAGGTCAACAGCGGAGTTTAAGGAGTTTACTTCAGCTCATGTGTCCTCTGTGGGCTTTTAGTGGAAATCTGCAAGCTTACAGCCCGGTACATTCATTTCAATGTGACACGAGAGATCTTAGGTAAACTCAACCTAGAAGATGATTTTACTATGATATTATTATATACTGAGTTATTCAATGGCAAGACAACACATGGTTAATCCACACACACCATTTTTCTGAACATACATAAGTCCAGTCTTCTAAAGCAACTTTCGTATGAAGAGCTATCAGATGGAGCTGCAGCTTGAAGCGTGAAGAATCATCTGACGTGAGGGAGGTTAGGTGAATCCTGAATACTTACACAAAACCTTTTTTTATACAGTAAAAAGCCACATTACAGACAGCTACCTATGAACAGTATGGCAGAAAGAGCAGCACTGGTGACTCTATTTCTAATCTACAGTATCTATCAGATGTTTTTGGCCAAAGGGGCTGCACATCCACATAACAACGCCAATCACAACATAATGGTGAGACTCCACTAGACAAGCGGCCAGGTGCAAGTCATTCACAAAGCTATAAGTGCATGCAATTTGATGTCTGTCTGTGGTATCATAAAAGCTGCTGCTGTGATTTAGCATCACTCCTCACAGGGGGTTAAACACACAGCCTGCCACTGCCATCACATCCTCTGCCATTTGTCTGTCTCGCTTCAATCCTTGCCACACCAGCACCATGCACATAAATACACCAGCACCCTGCCAGCACGCACACACACACACACACACACACACACACACACACACACACACACACACACACACACACACACACACACACACACACACACACACACACACACACACACACACTCTTAGTGCTGCTGCCACTGTATCAATTTCTCCCTGACACATTTCAACTACTTACTGCCTTTTTCATAAGCTTTCTGAATGGTCTGAATCAAATGCCACCACCCTTTCCCCCTGTGCACACACACACACACACACACACACACACACACACACACACACACACACACACACACACACACACACACACACATCCAACACCATTACCACCAACAACCCCACACAGTCCCACACACACACTCTCACAAACGCACTGCATCACAAGAGCCTGTTGACTGTCCGTAAGGCTCCTGGGTCCTTGTGCTACAGAGTAAAGAGGCGCCTGTTGGATCACTGGAATGTGACACGTGTGTCTCTCCAGCCTCGCCACTCACCAGTGCAGAGCTAACTATGCTGTTGACCACCAGAAAGCACACAGCTCACAACACACATACCAACACACACACTCATAGAGAGAGAGAGAGAGAGAGAGAGAGAGAGAGAGAGAGAGAGAGAGAGAGAGAGAGAGAGAGAGAGAGAGAGAGAGAGACAGGGGCATACTACATCTAAAATTTACAGAAGACCTATAGGCTTAAATCCAAGAAAATGGCAACTGTGGAAAAATCGATGAAGTATCGTTTTGACATGCCCCATTCTGTTAGTGTTGGCTGCCGTTTCGCAAATTCGGTCTACGTTGTATGAAATTCGATCATTGAGGTGGTTATCAATAGCGCTTAGCAGTATAAAACAGCAGGGCTACGTGTGATTCACTCCGGATAATACCTTTAATGTGTTTGTCTTCTGCCTAACAGCATAGCATGCACTTATTGAAGCCTTGGAGGTTCGCAGTAAAATGTAGCTTTCTAGTTGACTGTAGACTGTTTTGGTTCTGGTAGCAGATATTATTTTGGTGACTCTGTGTGACTACAGTCATTTACAGTAAGGCATGCAAACACTAGGGCCTTGGAATGCACAGTGACTGCACAGTGAAATTCAGCGTGAAATAGTTTTCCTAGCGCTATGGGTTGTACAGAAGGCCCAATTCCAAAAATGCTTAGCTTGTTCCCATTTATTTGTTTGCTAATCTCTTGGTACAAAACCACTGTGCTCTCACATTTTACACACTGAGATTTTACACCCTTTTGACAAGTGATGAAAATGGAGGACAAAACTTTCCTGTGCAAAGAATCTGAATATCAGTCCAAACCATCAGTGGCTGTGGACTAACCAACTTGATATCCAAAATGATCTGCAGTGACAGGTCCAAGTCCACACCAGAATGTGACTGGTTGGTTGATGTCATCAGCAGATTAAGCAGTAGATTTTCTCCCTCACTCATTTTGAACATCATGGGGGATTTAATAAAGCCTTTTGGAACTTAGTCTTTTTATCCC